>PVJH01011275.1:0-54923 GCA_004026705.1 Nesogale talazaci | reverse complement strand
TCGAAACCACCAGCTGCGACCTTGGAGACACACTGGGCTTTCTACTCCTGTAAAGAGCTGCAGTCTCAGAGACCCACCGGGCCCCACCATGAGTCAGCACGGGCTCCTGGCAGTGAGGGGCTGTGGGAAGATTGGGCGGCCTTGGCCAGGCCCACCCGGGGCTACGTGTCTGCAGGGGGAGGCCCTCCGGAAGCTCTCCCTCACCTGCACCTGCCGGCCCCACCAAGGGAGCCCTGCACTGCCCACACGGTCAACCCCTGTGGTCGTCCTGTGAGAGCTCAGGCACTATGGTCTTCCAGCTGGACCCACTTGGGAGACTACCACAGGGTTTTCCACCAGAGGTCTGCTGTCGACTTAGCTGACCCCCTCTCACCCCAGAGTCAGCATCTGGTATCTTAGCGCCAAGCAGTAAGATAAAGCCACTGCCGCCTCCGGTGTCCTCCTGGGGTGGCATGCACATCCCTGTGATGCTGACGGAGAGCCACGTCCCTGGAATTTCACATGCCAGCAAGTTCACCCTCCGTGGGCCAGTCTCAGCAGTCAGGTGCAGACAGACACGGAGCCAGTCAACATCTGGACCGCAGCGGACATCAGGCCTCTGACTGCGGTCGCTGTCTCACAGGGAGCACGGTCTCACGCAGTGCCAGAGGGTGAGGGCCCTGGAGGAAGGACACGCAAAGGACGCCTTGGGCACCACAGTGGATGCAGGCACATGCCCGGTCAGGAAGATGGCAAAGGCCAGGCCACCCAGCTTCCGTATGTGAGGTCACTCTGCGTGGGAACCCCCGGCAGCAAGCTACAGCAGACTCTGCATTTTTAATCAATGGAGAGCAAGTAAAGGAGCCGCAGCCCAGCGACTGTCGGGGTGAACCAGCCTCCAACCACCGCAGGGCCCCGCAGGGGCAATGTAGGGCGATAATCTCTAAAGCTCAAGGCAAGCCATGGAAGAGAGCAGAGAGAGGAGAGAAGATAAGACAAAGGAGTCAGACACCTTTCATGGGAGCCTGCTCCCTGTGAGACAGCCATGATCTCAGCAGCCAGGTCTGCAGAGAGAGAGAACATAGATTTCTAATCAAGGCTCATATACCCTTAGGGAAGGGTGTACAGGACCCCTTGATTGCACGTTATAACACAGACAATGCAGGCAATGGGAGGGGGTGATGTTGGGGTGTGTATGCAATAGGAAGGGGAGGGACGAGGGGTACACATGTCACAAGATGGGTGATCCAACATTCAAGACGGCGGTCTCACCTTGGTCCTCCTTGACTTGGCTCCACCTTGTCTCAGGGCGCTCCCTCAGGGAAACGGTCCACTCTCCTTATCAGCAGGGTGGGGGCAGGCCAGCGGCTGCTGGCTTTAGATGGCTGATGCCCTCAGGAAGAGAACTTCCCAGGAGTGGACCTCACGATGCGCCAGCAAGCAGGTGCGAGGCTGGAAGTGGACAACATGGAAACAACGGGACAAACCGCTCTGTGTCCCACAAGCTACTGTGACGATGGGAAGGGTCACCGTTCGAGTCTCATCCATCATCTCTGGGTAATGTAATCGTGGCGCTATACAATCACTTCATATCCTGCTTCATCCGCTACTGGAACCAGGACAAGCCTCTGGCCCACAGACTTGATCCCGACTGGACTTACCTGCCTCTACACTGTCTTGAGGGTGGGCTGCACCCCTGCCTTTGCCTCTCTAGAGAACCCGCCTAGCAGGCCCAGGATGCTGCCCTGCTCCAGGGACTCCTCTCCCCTGACAGCACGTTCCAAGTGCAGGAGCCATCCTCGCGTCTCTGGAGCACTCTGACCGCACCGCCCTCCGGCAGATCTGTGTGCTCCTCTGGCAGAGCACGAGGCTCGCTATTCCTGGCCAGCACCGTGGGCTGCATCCCCTCCCTCTTATGCCTTCGTATTTGCTGTCCAGCTCTCGCATGTCCAAGCCCCGTGGCTTGCTCGCGGCAGATCTATCTCGGTCCTCACAGGGACAACTTTGCTCTTTGACACTTTAAGAAGGCCGCCGCGCCACAGATTTGCCCGGTGCACTCTGCTGTTTGAGCTCTTGACTGCTGCTTGCGTGAGGGCGGTGTGTGCACCCCAACAAAGTGAACCCCTTGACCATTTCAACCTGTTCTCCGTCTGTCACGATGTGGCCGACTGGGTCCAGTTGTGAGGCTTTGTGTTTTCTTTACACTGAGTTGTCATTCGAACCAAAGGGGCTTGTCTTTGATCTCCAACAACAAGGGCTTCAAGACCACGTACCGTGCAGCAAGCACAGTTGTAGGTTGCCAATGGGTCTGCCTCCAGTTGATGCCACCTTCTTCTTCAACCATCCAGCGGTTCGGACGATCTGCTCACACGCAGCTTGACTAAGCACCATACAAAGACAGTCCTCACTCGTGACTTGCCTGCTTTAAAATCAAGCGGCTTCTCCTTGTTCTGTTCCAACGGTTGCCTATTGGTATGTGTGTCATCTGGGTAGACCAGAGAAACAAATCCAGAGACACTCACATGTGTGTAAGAGAGATCTTTATGTCAACGAGCAATTGAACATTGAACAAACATCCCAGCCCAGTCCAGATCAAGTCCATAAGTCCGACATCACCCCCTATGTTGGTACTAGCTCATGAAATTCCACTTTAGACTCATGCTGCCATGCAGACGCCTAATGCAGGAAGATCACAGGCCAGTGGGTGGAGCGTCTTCTGGATCCAGTGGTGGTGGAAGCATCTCAGAGTTGATGTGGATCTCCCCGGGGTTCTTTGTTTTCAGCCATGATTCATGTGACATCCGTAGTGATACCCCTTGTTCCATGACCCTAAAACTGACAGTGTTCTGCTTCAAGATACAGCGTGATGTGGTTTGGGGTGTTTTGTTTTGTTTTTTGAAGTTCAATGCAGGAGAAGCCAGCTCAAATTTCTGGCAGTTCCATGTCCATATATTGCTGGAATAATTTTTGAATTATCTTCAGCAAAAATGTACTTGCATGAGATATTTATGATTTTGTTCAATAATTCCCATGTTCTGTTGGGTCACCTTTCTTTGGAATGGACGTAAATATGGGTCTCCTCCAGGTGATTGGCCGGGTGCTTGCTGCCTTCCCAATGTGCTCCCTTAGACCCGTGCTTCCTGTGCTGTGTCCATGCGTTGAGACCTTTCCATCGTCAGTCCTTCAAATCCCGAGGCTCGGTTGTGGCAACGCCTTCAGTGCAGCCAACTGCTTCCTTCAGTACCATCAGTTCTTGACCACATGCCTCTCGTGAGACGTTTGAGAATCCACCAGTTCTTTTTGGTATCGTGGCTCTGTCTTCCTTCCATTTTTTTTTAATACTCCCTGAATCAGTCAATAATTTGTCCACAGAATCCTTCAATATTGTAACTCAAAACGACTTTTTGTTCATTTCTTTCTGTTTGAGATAAATTGGGTGTGTTCTTCCCTTTTGGCTTTTTTTTGTTTTTGTTTGTTTTTTGGGGGCATCACTGCCCTCTGTGGTGGGAGTAGGAGGCCCAGCCTAGCTCCTGTGGAGCCGCTGCTGGAATTGAACCTGCATCCCAGTGGGCCACCGTCCCGCGCACAACCACTACGCCACCGGGGCTCAGCCCCCCTTTTGGCTTTCTTACTCTAGATCTTGGCACCTTTCATTGTCATGCTTCGATTTATCTTCTTGGGCTGCCTTATGAAACCTGCGGAGCAGCTCTTTGACGTCATCGTGTCTTCCGTTTGCTTTCACTCCAAGAACAGTTCAGAACCTTTTCTGACATCCACACGGGGTTGTTGCTGTGGGACTTTTTCCCTGTCTTTTTAGTGACTGCTCTCTTCATATTGGATGTTCCTAACATCAGCCGCCACCTTGTCTGGTTTTCTGTCATGAGTGCAATGACTCAGATCTGTCGCTGAGATGTTCTCTAAGTTCACATAGGGTAATACTCGGGGTTGTATTTTGTCTACTGTGGGCTTGATTTCATTTTCTTCCACTTCGACTTGCATATGAGCAATTGGTGGTCTGCTCCACAGTTGGGCCCTGGCCTTGGGCTGATAATACTGAGTTTCTCCATATTCTTTTCTCTCGGTAGTCCGTTTGATTCCTGTGTTTTCTGTCTTGTAAGTCTCACATGTATAAACACCATCTATGTCATCAAACAAGGTATTTGCAATGAAAATGCTGTTGGTATTTCAAATTGCCATCATGTTTTCTCCAGCTCCATTTCTATCACCAAGGTCATGTTTTCCCACAACTGATACTTCTTTTTTACAATGTTCACATTCCAATTATCAGAAATTATTAATGCATGGTGATATTTCCTTTTAAACCTTTAAGACTCTAGATGCTATCCTGTCAGAATAACTAGGAATCACGCTTGTCTTGGGACATGTGAGAGCAAAGCTGGATAAAGAGGAACTTAATATTCAAACTAAATAAGTTTATTTATTTATAAGTTTATTTATGACCTCAGTGAGTGTTGAGCAAATTTCAATAATAGTCGTATTAACTAGTCTTCCTTGGGCTGAGCCCTAGTGGCGTAGTGGTTGTGCTCGGGACGGCGGCCCACAGGGATGGAGGTTCAATTCCAGCAGCGGCTCCACAGGAGGAAAGGCTGGGCCTCCTACTCCCACCACCAGAGGGCAGTGATGCCCCCCCAAAAAATAACTAGTCTTCCTTGTAGGCATTTACCTATGATCCTAACACTAACAGCTTTGTACTTCAAGGTATATCCCGAGGTGTTTTCTGTGAAAATGAATGCAGTGCCATTTCTCTTGAATTTTCTGGTAGAATAAACCATTTCAGACTAGTCTTAAAATATCAACCTGCGGCTCATTGGGACGGAGGTTCAATTCCCGCAGTGGGGCTGGGCCTCCTACTCCCACCACCGGAGAGCAATGATGCCCCAAAACAAAACAAAACAAAAAAAAAATATCAACCTGTATGCATTCCATTTCATTTTGGTGGACTTCAACTGTTTTTTTGTGGTCGTCATTGTTGTTGTTAAAAAAATAAGCATTCAAGTGTTCCTAGATCCATACTTTGTACTTCCGTGTTCTGATTATTAATAGATGCTTATATCTGATTCTTCTCATTTTGAGTCATGCCCCATCAGCAAACAAAGGTTCCAAGAGCTTCTTTCCAACCATGTCATCAATGTCAACTCTACTTGAGGAGGCAACTCTTCCTTGGTTGTATCTTGAGTCTCAATCGAGGGGTCCATCTTCTGGCATGACCTTGACCATGGCCAATGGCCATCCATAAGGTTTTCGGGGGCTAATCCCTCAGAAGTGTCCTGCCTATTCCATCTTCCTCATCTGAAAGTTCCGCTGACGCTTGTTCATGACGGGGGACAGCATGGGTATGGGAAAGGGTGGCAGCATGGCTTCCAACATCACAGCAACCCATAAGCCTCCACAGTGCAGCAAACTGACCGCTGTGTGGGGACCACAGATCCTGTAGCCTCTCCTTCACATTAGGTCGTTTCTCCTAATGTGGCCTTGCTCTCACATCTCCAAGACAAGCGTGACACCCAGTTACTCTGACAGGCTTACAGGTGGAAAAGGAAAGCCGCCATCTACCAGTGGAGGAGTCCTGGTGGCGTGGTGCGGGCTGCCCTGGGCTGGTCACCACGAGATCAGCGGTTTGCACCCGCTCACAGGCTGCTGCTCAGGACAAAGATGAGGCTATCTGCTCCCGACAAGAACATGGAACCCATGTGGTCCCTGTGAGTCAGAGTCGACTGGCTTGGATGATGTGGGCTGGCTTCCCAGGAATGCTTACTGAGGGTCTTTGGGTGGTGCTGTGCCCAGAAAGAGTGTGTGCATGGCGGAGCTCCTGCTGGATTGGCTGCTGTCTCACAGCCGGGAGCCCTGGCAGCATGGTGGTCACTCAGTGGACTGGTAGCCACGAGGGCAGCAGTGGGAAACCACCCGCTGCTCTGAGGGAGAGAGACCGGGGATGTGCCCCTGTCAGGAATCACAGTCTGGGGGCCCATGGGGCACCTCTGCCCTGTCCCGTGTGGTCGTGGGGCATTGGCAGGGACCAGATGGCAGGGAGTGTGGTTTTTCTGTGGTGTCTTAAGCTCTATCGTGGGACCACTCACACGTAGTGTCTTGGCTGGCTGACAACGTGGAACACCTGGTCATGTCAGGAGCCTCAAAAGGCATGGAGAGCCAGTGGGGGAGGGGTGGAAGGTGAATGACCTCGTGGACCATGAGCAGAAGGTCAGAGAAGAGTGGCATGGAGGGTGGGGAAGGCTGGGAGTGCGGGAGAGGTGAGTGGACACCCAGGAAGGACTTGGAGAGCGTGAGTGGACTCTGGGTGGACCGCGGAGGGTGCAGGTGGGACTTTTGCAGGGCCACCAGTGGGGGAGCCCACTTTGGGGGGTGACCACAGTTCCAAGGAAGCAGTCATGTGACTCTGTGGTCAGATGGGGGGCCCAAACTTTCCTGCCATGCTGTGGCTCTGGTTGTCCGGGTACCCAAGGGTGTCTGACACTGTGGGGCAACCCCGTGTACCCCAGAGCAGAGTCCCGCCCCAGCCTCACAGCTGCTCCCCTCTGGGCCTGTCCTCACCCTCGCAGTGCCAATGGTCTCACCCAGGGCCTTCCTCTGTGCCGCCTTCCACTTTAGCAAGCTCCACACCGACTTGTGGAGACCCCCTGGACTGCCCCACCAGATGTCCTGCATCCAGTCTTCACTGAGGCAGTCGACCCACACTCACACCCTCTCCCGCTGAGACCAGGGGGTCCTGCTGACTCCGTTACCAGTACCAAAAGGCTCAAAAGGCTCGGGGCGTGGCTGGGAAGCTCTGCAGGCATGGCCAGCACCGACTGCAGGGCAGCACCCAGTTTCTGCACCTGGTCAGCCCCAGGGGGCTCTCTGCACCGCTGGCGTTGTCCCTGGAGTTCTTCCCAGGTGGGACACTTTCCTTTCTACCATGCCACGCCCCCCCACCCCGCCAGCAAACACACACACACAGTACCCACCCCCACTCCCACCCTCAGAAGGGCTGGCTTGGGTTTGAGAAATCTATCCCTGTTCCCCACCCCCTGTAAGTTCTGAGAAGCCCAGCCCCCCTCCAGATGTGCCAGGCCTCAGTCCCCGCCCCAGATGTCTGTAAGACCCCCACTCCCACACCCTGCTGTTCCCATACAGAGCATCCAGTGTCCCCCAGCCCCAGACCTTTGTCTCCTTTGTATCCATACAGGATCGCCCCTCCTGCTGAGACTGCAGGCTGTGGGGTGGGGGTGGGGGGCCCGGGTAGCGCAGGGGGGCAGGGGAGGTGCCCAGGAAGTCGCCCCCACGATCAACTCCCTGCTGCGCTGCGGCGAATAAGGGTGGGGGTGGGGGTAGTGTCTGGGCCTTGCACCGTATTGGCGAATCCCCCTCTCACAGTTGGCGATGGGTGGGAGGTGGAGGAAGGAGGGGAGGAGAGGGGAGGGCCGGCGCCCGCCAATCCCCGAGAGACCTGTCACCTGGGTCAGGCGCCTCCCAGGGTGCGGGCCAGAGACTGCTCAGCCGCGGAGCGGAGCGTCCCAGCCTCTGTCCGTCTGTCCCGGCGTGATCACGGTCACGGAGGCCCCGAGGTGAGCGCTTGCCTGAACTCACGGGGTAAAGGGGCGTGTCCGCCGGGAAGGGGCGCGCCTCTGAGGGCAGGACAGGTGAGCACGGGGCCGGGGGGAGGGGGGGGTGTGGGGGGGGGAACAAGTAGATTCACCCCGAGCTTGCCGGTTCCCTGTGGGATGGCGCCTGCCCGCCCAGCCTGCTCCCCTTCAGGGTCCCTGACCCAGGGCACGTCCTCCCCACCCGCTGGTGCCGCTGGTGCCGAGGGATCCGTTGTCCACCTGAGTCTGCACCTGGGGGGCAGGGCGTGTCCCACCTGGGCCCTGTCCCCGTGTGAGTCGCTGCACACCTTCCCAGCTCTTCCTGCAGCCTCAGGACTTGGGGGGCTGCACATGCTGGCGCAGAGGGCTGCTGTAGCCTTCCTGCACAGGCTTTCAGTGGGACAGTGGCAGGGAGGGAGAGGGGACAGGGATCAAGGGCGATGGGGGAGGTCTGCGATGTGAGCGAGCGCACCGTGTGGGAGTGTGTGCAGTGTGTGTGGGGTCAGCATAGGCGTCCGTGGGAGGTGGGAAGGTAGGTGTCTGTGAGCGTGAGTGTGACTATGAGCAGTAGATGTGTGTTTGCGTGTGAAGTGTGTATTTGTGTGGCTGTGTGCTTGTGAGGCGTGTGGGTGTGTGAATGAGTGGGGAGTGTGACTGTTTGCAGGGGTGGGTGAATATGACTGAGGTGGTCTGTGTGAGTGTGTGTGAGTGTGTGCAGGTGTGCACTCCCCCCCACCCCCACCGCACATGTCAGAGACAGGCCATAAGCCCTGGGTAGCCCACTGACCATTGCTGACTCTGCAGCACCCCTGACCTCCTCCGCGGTCTGCCTAGCAAATTCCCGAAGGTGGAGGAAGGAGGACTTGGTGGGGCCAGACGGAGGCCCCGTGGGTGCCAGGGAGCCAGGTGTGCACAGGTAAGACAGCCGGACTCTCTGACAAAAGTACTCACCCCCCCACACACACACCCAGACCTCCCACACCCCACCCCCAAGCACTGAGGCTGTCCTGAGGGACTGGGGAAAGGCCCTGAATTGCTCATTACCTGGAGGCCCACGCATGTTGACTGGCTATTGGACCCGCATTTGCTCACTGTGGGCCTCGCTGGATGCTTGGAGCATCGCAGACCCTCTGGGACCCCACAAACTCTGCTTCTGGGGAGGGTTAAGGTGGGCAGGGGCTGGGGTGACCCGTGGGCATCTTCAAAGCCCTGGGCCACCTGCCTACCCCATGGTGACTGGTGAGGGTCCTCTCCAGCAGATGAGAGGTGTAGAAGACCCTAGAGAGGCCTCTTAGACTTTGGTGTGGTGGCAATGGGGGCTTGCACTTTGGGGAGGGCCTCCTGGCTGCCAGGTCAGAGGGTGACTGTGGTTGTGAGGGGGCCCTTGGCGGGCTGCATGCTGACCAGTCAGGCCAGTACAGCCCAAGGCTGGGACAGGGTTTACAGTGCTGGAGGGAAGCTGGCTTGTTAACAAGGCTGGGTGGGTGGGGGTGGGGGGGGGCAGGCTGTGGCTTTGGGGTAGAACAATGCCCACTTTATCTGAGGTTTCAGGATCGGGATCTTTGTGTGGCTTGTGTGGCTGGCTGAGCTTCAGCTGAAACCTGCCAGGTGCCTTTGAGGTTTCATTGTCCCAGCAGGGGTCCCACTGCCCTTCCTCCTCAGGGAGGGACCAGGCACGTGCATTCCCCTTGGGGAGGGGTCCAGGCCGCTGCTCAGTAAAACCTCCAGCCACAGTGGGTTTGTCAGGGCCCTCAGCCTGGCTGGAGTGGGGTGGAAATGGGGGTGGGGAAGGCCCAGGGCAAGGTTAGCCTGGCGCTGAGCCCCTAGCAGATGTCCTTCTTGGCCAGACTCTGCTCTGAAGGAGAGTAAGTCCAGGGAGGTGCTCTGCTCAGAGGACCCTCTGGGACTCCTGCGCAGCACCCCTTACCCCATGCTGTGCTTGCAGAACAGCCGGCAGCCATTCCTTGAGTCCTGCAGAGACCCCCACTCCAGGGTTCACACTGGAATCCAGACACTGTTGAGAGCAGCGGTTCTCAACCTGTTGGTCGAGACTCCTTGGGGGAGGGGGGGCATGAACAAAGGGGCCGCCCGCTTCATAACAGGAGCAAAATGACACTTATGAAGTAGCAATGGAAATAATTTTGTGGTGAGGGGGAAGGTCACAACATGAGGAACTGTATAAAGGGTCGTGGCATTAGGGAGGTTGAGAACTACTGCCTTAGAGGTGGGCACTGGTCCCAGAGGTTCTGATGTGAGTGTGTGCTGGTGGGCAGAGGGCATTGGCCTGCTCCCCTTGAAGGGGTCCTGCCCTAAACAGCCCCTTCTCCCTGAGGGTGGTCGCTACCTGGAGCACGACTTCTCCTTGAGGGGTCCCCTCCCTGAACACCTCATCCCCTCAGGGTGGAACTACCCCTGTGGGGTTCTGAGACCCTATAGGATAGGGGGGAACTGCCTTTTTAGGTATCAGAGACCCTATAGGGCAGGGTGACCCAGTGGAAGCTGACTGAGGCATACCCTCCAGGGCAGGTTGGCAGGGCCCTTGCAGGTTTCCGAAGCTGTCACTTCACAGGAGCAGAAGGCTTCCCTTTCCCCAGGCCCCTGTTTGTTGTCCTCTTGCCCAGCCTAGCCGGCTCATGAGGCGAGGAGCAGAGGAGCTGGTCAGGGCACCCCAGTCGTCCAAGTGGCAGCTTTAAAGTCTTCCACAGCAGGTGACACTGGATCAGTTCAGACCCCCGGCGGTGGCGGGTGGATTCTGACTCACCGTGGCTGTGTCACAGGTATTGCCACCTTGACAGAGCCAACGGCCTTACCTTTGATGCCAAGAATCAGCTCGTGGGTTTGAACTGCGGACTTTGTGCTCCGCAGACCAAGTCTAGCCCACTAGGGCCTGCGGAAAACACACTAGGCTCCGTCTTTCTGTTCCTATCTTGACTTCACCACATCGAAAGAGGGCCACGGAGTCCTGGCAGCACAGTGCTTACCCACTGGGCCACAATCCTCAAAGTCAGGAGTTGGAGATCCCCAGCTGCCCCTTGAGAGAAAGATGAGGCATTCTACTCCTGTAAGAGTCACAGGCGCTCACAGGGGCGGCTCGACCCTGACCTGTATGGCATTAGAAGTCAGCATCCCCTCGGTGGCAGTTTGGCTTGAGACCAAGCAGGACCACGCTCACTATAAGGCTTCCTCATGTAAGGGCACGGCTCAGAGGTCTCCGGTGGGAGGTGATGGGGGAAGGGCAGCGCGGCCAGGGTCCTTTGAGCAGACCCATGGAGTCCCTGCCTCCCTCTGAATGCCAGGGCCTTCCTCTGGAATGCAGAGCGCTGGGGCGGGAATTCCAGGAATGCCGCATGTGCGAAGAGGGGGAAAGTCCTCCGACCTCAGGGAGCTGAGTCCGGGCTGGCTGGGCGGAGCCCCCGTTGTAGCCCCGCCCCTCCCCGCCCACTGCGGAAGGGTTGGGGACCCGCCCCACCCCTGCTCGGTATTCTGCGGACAGCACTGGGCTCCCTCAGGCAAGTTCCCCCTCCCTCGCTTCTCTCACCTGTAGAATGAGAGCGGTGGGTGGGCGTGGCAAGTGGACTGCCGTCCTGCCTGGGGAGTTGTGGGGGCACCCCTCAGATAGCACTGTCCCTGGTGCCCCTCATGGGTGAGTGACCTGTGTAAGATAGGGGTCCGCAGGCAATAGGTGGGGTAGCTGTGTAAGAAGTGGGGTCCCACCTCTCAGAGGAGGCCCCAAGCCAAACCCTAATCTTCATCCTACTCAAATCCCACTTCTCCCCCTGGGCCAGACCCCCACCTTGAAGCTGCCCCCAACTCCAGGTCCAGCCCCTGCTGGCTCCAGCTCCAGCCATGGTCCAATTCCTGTCAGCTAGGGGTTGTTTCCCATCACCCCTGGCTCCACCCAGTGCACTGTCCTCAGACTTCATGGCCTAGCAGGGACCAGGTCCTGTGTGTGCTCCTGGTGAGGGAAGGAGGGGACTGGAAGGGAGTGGAGTGTCCAGGTGTCACCACGTAGGGATACTTTAAGAAAACTGCTGTGTTGGGGAACAGGTCGGCGGAGGAAAGCTGTCCCCTGGCCTAGAACTTGCCAGCCCTAAGGACAGTGACCAGGGTGCCCACCTGGCAGTGTTCACACACCTCCACAGGGGAGATTCTCAGAAACCCCACAGCATGGCATCCGGATCGGAGGAAGGCTTCCTGACAGCCGTGCTAAAGCACACAGCCTTGCTTGCTGAAAGGGTGGGGGACTTGCAGATCAAGTCTTTACTCTGAATGACGACTCAGTGTGAGGAAGACCCAACCCTGGACCGAGAGGTGGCATCGGGAGACATGGACACAAGGGTGAAGCAGTGCGGGAAGCAGTTTGTCTTGCCCGGATCCACAACCAGCGCTCATGGAAGCAGCAGTCTAGTGATCAAAGAAGTATTGGAGTAGAGTAGGTGAGTCTCTGCCAAGACCTCTGTAGAGCGCTGGAGAGCGAGGTTGTTGCTTTAGAACCAGTGCGCCTGGCTGCAGCCCAATGGCATTCTCCACAAAGCAGTGAAAGTGAGAGCTGGACATCAAACCAGGGAGACTGCTGACGAGTGGATGCGTTTGCATCGCGGTGCTGGAGAACATAGAACCAGGGGCTGCTCAGAGGACCAGCTGCTCTGTCTTGGAAGAAGTAAGGCTGGAGTGCTTCTGAGAGACAAGGACGGGAAGACTTCATCGTACATACTGTGTTAGTCCAGGTCGACTAGAGAAACAAATCCGGGGAGACTCCTATGTGTGAAAGAACTTTATACCAAAGAGTAATTGTATGTTCAGGAAACAACCCAGTCTGATATTACCCCGATGTCTGATACCAATCTATAAAGATCTCTTCAGACTCACGCAATGCACGCAATGATGCTGAATACAGGAGCCCACAGGCTGGTGGGTGGGAAGTTTGTTGGATCCAATGCCAGTGGCAGCATCGGCGCCGGGTGGGTCTGCCCGTGGCTCGCCTGCTCCCGGGCTCTGGCTCTGTCAGCGTAGCTCCATGTGGCTTGTCAGCAGGGCGGGGGGGGGGGGGGGGGGGGGGGGGGGGGGGGGGGGGGGGGGGGGGGGGAGTGTATCTGGTCTCCAGTGAGCTGGTTCCAAATGAGGTCCTCAAGCTGCAACCTGATTGACAGGCCAGACTCCACCCCTTCACAAGTTGGCGTCACTGCCACGCATCCTTTGATGGTTGTCAGGAAAGACCAGCCGGGGCAGAAGGCGTCCTATTTGGTAAGGGAAGGGGGTGAAATGAGGAGCTGGACAGACACGGTGCCTGCAACCACGGACTCAGGCGTGAGAACCAGCACGAGGGAGAGACGGGACTGGGCAGCGTTTCCTTCTGCCATGCCCCAGCTCCATGACACCTGATGACACAACCGTGTGGTGCAGGTTGAAGTCAACATTCCATTCTACTTTCTGCAAGACAAACGCTTCGAGCTTACAGAAATGATTGCACTGCAGTGCCTGAGCCCTGGGGGAGGGAGGTGAAAGAAGGGTGGGGGGACGGAGGTCAGTCACTCCCCAGGGTCTCAGGGGTGAAGACGTGCTTACCAGGCTGCAGCAGGTTCCAGGACTGGGTAGGAAGGAAGGCCTGGCCAGCGGCCGCCAACCATCAGCCACGGAAACCCTGCGAAGGACAGTCTGCTCTGAGGGTCCGCCATGCGGACCCTGGGCTGCGGGCCCCCCCGCCCCATCCTTGAGTCCTGCCTGTCTGCTACTCCAGGCTCCACCTGCCCCCCATCCCCCTGTCCCCCACCCTGCCTCCTCCTCCCCTCCTGGCAGATGTCACCCTTGTCCTGGGGTTGTCCACTGTGTCCTGAGATGTACAGGGGTTTAACCCTGCCTCCTCCTCCCCTTTGGGGTGGCTCCAGAGGCCCCTTCGCTCCGCCCTTTCTGGAAGTGGGGGCCCTTGATTGAGAGTTGATTTAGCCCCGCCCCCTCTGGAAGGCGCCCCATTATGCGTGAGAAGGCAGGCACTTCCCCTGCAGACCCCACTCCAGGCCTGTGCCACCTCCCAACTCCCCACCCTCCTGGGGACTCTGGAGCAGGCAGCCACCTTTGAGCTATGGTCAAAGTCCGGCGGGCAGGTGAGGGAGCACGGGGCCAGGGCCCCACGCCCACAGTGGGCGGTTCGGCTCCTGGTTATTCGGGCAGAGGGCAGCCAACACGCTGTCCCAAGTGGGGTATGCCCATCTGTCTCTGATGAAGCTGCGACCCCGCCCGCTGGCACCCAACTTCTCTCTCCACCCCCTCACCTCCCACCAACGGTAAGCTTCCCCCACTGTCTCCCAGCAACAGGGCCTTCTGGGGACACTGCACAGGGTGGCCCTGCCCTCCTGGCTGGCTTTCCTGTCTGAGACCCCGCCTCTTTCTATCAGCTGGGATTCCCCGCCTGCCTTGAGGGGACAGGGACCCGCTTTTCCAGCTGGCCTGCCTTCTGGGAAGCTGTCCAGCAGTCGCCCATAGTGCACCCCTGTCCTGGGTGCCCAGGGGAAAGGGAGGCTGAGTCTAAGCAGCCCTGGAAGAGCCTGTCTCTGCAGGCCACGTGTGTGCTGGGGACAGTCCCTTGTGCCCCTCCTGTCTGCTCAGCAAGCTTTAAGAACAATGACTTTGACCTGTGACTCTTGAGGGAAGGGGTCCATGGGGTGAGGCAGTGATGAACCCAGCACTTGAGACCCACCCTGCTGGGCAGTCTGGGAGACTGTGTGCAGCCCAAGAATGCAGTCTGAAGCCATGCGCACCCCCTTCCCCCAGCAGCCCAACCGCTAGGTGAGGAGGGGCCCACCAGGCAGCCAGCATCCACCCTCTTCCTTACTGGAGCTGCGTGGGCCCGTTTCCCAGAGCCACCCATTTCCCAGAAGGAAAGCGGAGGCACAGAGCTGACCGTGGATCTGCAGGGTGTCTCTCCACAGCAAATCCCATCCCCACCCCCTTGATCTCTGTGTCCCCTGGCCAGGACCACCATGCAGACCGCCACGCCCACCACAAGCCCCTATAGGGCCGAGCAGACATGCCCCTGTGGGGGTGGACACTCAGTCCTTGTGGGGCACCCAGCCCCAGATCTCTCCATTCATACTGCTGGCTGCTCAGCACCCTACCTTCTGTACCCAGGACTTGGCTGTGTGCGAGAGGGGCTGCTTCGTAGGGGTCTGCGGGCACCTGCCCAGGTGACCCGGCCATCAGGAACAGTCACTGGGTGCCTGGGGACATAGGCACTGCATCCTGGAGCTGATGTCCAGGGTCCTCCGGGGCAGTCCTCCCACAGATACAGGGACCGCTGCAGCCACGGTCTGGCCCTGGGTCAGCAGTGAGCCCTCTCAGCAGGTGGGGCAGCAGGGTGGACGTTGGGAAGTTCGCTCACTCTCCCTGGTACCTAGCACTCCACCCTCATCCCTGCTGGCTGCAAAGGCCAGCTGGGGCCTGCCCAGCCATATTCCTGCTCTGGAACTAGAGAGAAACCCGCCTCAAGGACCCCCCCCCCACACACACACACACACTGCTACCCTCGCATCACACTGTGGTCCCCCCCCCACATGACACAGTGTGTCCCTGTCATCTCTGCATGTCACTGCATGTCCCCACCACCCCCATGTGACACTGCCTATCCCTGTCACCCCAGTGGCGCACTGAGAGCAGCCATGTGCCCCAGCTTGTCAGACCTCTCACGCTTCTGTCCGTCCACCTGTCCACCAGTTGATGCAACTGCCCAGGATGGCAAACCTGCATGCCGTGTCAGGCTGGCACCACTCTGCCCTTGGGCTCCTTGGCAGCACTGTCTCTCTGGGTTCCATAAACCCCACCCGGCCCCCAGCCCACCTGCCCTCTGTGTCTCCACAGGGGGATGGCGGGCACACCACGCCCTGACGTGGAGACTGTCTCCCAACTGCGCAACGTCCTGGTGGTGCTGCCCACGCAGGAGACACTACGACTGGCTGTGGAGGTAAGGGGGGCGGGGGTAGACAGGGGCTGGGGGTGAGAGAGGGAGGTGATGGTGTGAAGAGACTTAGTGGGGGTCCCTCCTGATAACATGGCTGAAACCCATGAGATAAATGCTGCCGTCCTCACTCCTAAGACACATTGGGTCTGTACTTCCAAGACAGATCCCTTTCAGTCTACTGTCAGAACCAAACCAAACCTACTCTCGGCCGACTCAGCAGCCCTCTGGGACAGGAGAGAACTGGCCCTGTGAATTTCCCGGACCGACTGTTTCTAGGAGTGGAAGGCCTTGACTTTCTCCCAGGAGCAGCAGGTGGTTTTGAACTGCTGACTGTCAAGAACACAGCCCAGTTCATAAACACCATGCCACCAGGGCGCCGTATTCTCAGCATGGCCGACTGTTGAAACACATCATCTGCCTGTGGCCTCCTGAGTTGTTGTCCAGCTGTCACGAGCACGTGAAGCCACTGGGAACACCAGGACTTGGGTTAGGGGCTTCCCGTTGACCTTCCCCATGCAGCAGACCTGACCAGCGCAAGGCCATGAGATTTCTGGACTGCCGCCACTGCTGTGGGAGTTGGTTGCTGACCCAGGTCAAATGAGGTCGCACGGGTTCATGACGTCATCTCTTCATCCAGGTGTGAGGGCGATGGTTTCCTTTACAGCGAGTTGTACTCCATTCTGAAGGCTGCAGTCCATCGTCTTCATCGGCAAGTGCTTCCGGGCCTCCGCCCTCTTGGCACGCAAGGCTGCGTCATCTGCATGTCGCAGTTGCCGGTGAGGCCTCCCGGTGCCACGCTCTTCTACTTGTAGTCCAGCTTCCGTGGTGATCTGCCCAGCACACAGCTTGAACCCGCATGGCGAGAGGATGCAACCCGATGCACACCCTTCCTGCCTCAAACCTTGCAGGACTCCCTTGTTCTGCTCAAATCATGCCTCTGGGTCCGCGTACAGTGGAGAGTTCTGGAATTTTCATTCTTCTCAGTGCTTTCTGTAGTGTGTGATGATCCACACATCCCATTACACACGAGTACTCATTGTTCTGGCATTTTCTGCGGCCAGCCTAGACCCATGTGGCACCAGCAATGATAGCCATGTCCGCCACCCTCATCTTGGTCTGTCTTGCATTTCTGGCAGCTCTTTCTGTATATTGGCTGCCACTTTTCTAACATCTTCAGCAAAATTTTACTGGCTTATAATGCTGGCGACCTTGCTCCGTGCTTTCCATGTGCTTTGGGATCCCCTTTCTTTGAAATGGGCACAGGTGCAGATCTCTTCCAGCCAGGGAGCCAGGTAAGTGTCTTCATAGAGATGAGTGAGTGTTTTCTGTGCTTCATCGGCTTGTTAAACATGCCGATTGATAGCCCATCAGTTCCCTGACTGAATTCTTGCTGTGGCGGCAGGGAAGCTTGGACTTCTTTCTTCAAGGCCACTGGTTCCTGCTCACCTGTGACCTCTCCACATGGCTGCATGGAGACCAGGTCTTTTGATGACAGATTGTGTGTATCCCTTCCATCTTCTTTGGGTGCTTCCTGTGTTGTTCAACATTTTTCACGTGGGATCTCTCAGTATTGCTATGTGAGGCTTGGATTTGTCCCCATTGAGTCCTTCCTACTCGGGAGACAGAGTGAGTCTTCGGCCCCTTGCATTTTCTAACTCAAGGGCTTTGTGCATTTCATCACGATCTTTCTTTCTTTTCTTTTCTTTTTTTTTTTTTTTGGTGGCATCACTGCCCTCATGGGAGTAGGAAACCCAGCCTTGCTCCTGGAGAGCTGCTGCTGGATTTGAACTGTCAACCCTGTGGACCGCACACTACCACTAGGCCACCAGGACTCAGCCATCATCACACTCTTTCTTTACGATACTCTGTCTTCTGTCCCTGCCTTTGAAATCCCTGCAGCTCTTCTGTGCCTCCCTTTCTCCCATTTGCTTAGCTACTGTTCCATGAGGGCAAGTGGCAGGGTCTCCTCCGACCTCACTCTGATGGTCTCGATGTCCCCACAGCTCACCAGGCCCTCTGTCCTTGGTGTTGGCTGTGTCACAGTTGCGTTGGGGGCAAGCTTGAGGATGCGTTGTGCACTTGATTCCATTTCCTTTGACTTTAACGCGAACTTCCCCTCGAGCAGTTGATGGTCTGTTTCCCAGTCCTCCCTGGGTTCGTTTGTCCACAGATAACTGAGCTTCTCCCCGGCCTTTTCCCCCGATGGGGTCGATGTGACTCTAGTGCATTATTCTTGGCAAGATCAGGGTGTACAGTCACTGTGGGTTCAAAAAGAGATGTCTGCAACCCCGCAGCTGCTGATCTTACACAATTCTCTCGTGTGTCCTTCAGCGTTGTTTCTGTCTCCGAGACTGTATTTTCTAATGGCTGAGCCTTTCCCTTTGTTTTCAGCTTCCACATTCTCTCCATCAGTCCCGAGTCCGTCATTATCGATGCAGAAGCTGGTGGAATTCAATGGTCTCATCACTGGCATCAGTGGTTGGCGTGCAAATTGAAATAGTAGTTGTATCAACCGGTCTTCCTGGTGGATGTATAGACAGGGTCCCATGCACAGACAGTGCTCTGTGTCAAGCCTGGCCCTGAACTTTTTTTTTTTGGGGGGGGGGGGCATCTCCAGTGGAGGGAGTAGGAGGCCCAGCCCCACTGCTGGAATTGAATCTCTGTCCCAGTGGGCTGCAGTCCTGCGCACAACCACTACACCACCGGGGCTCAGCCCCTGAACTGTTACTTTTAAAGATGGATGCAGCACACTTCCTTTTAAATGTGTTCTATGATTTCCTGCACAACAAAGGGCAGGACTGTCTGCTCCAGAATGGCCGAGACTAGTCTACTGTTGTATTTTTGATGACTTCCAATTTTCCTAGAGTCATACTTCATACACTCCACGTATGAAGTCATACTTCATACACTTCTGATTGTGTTTACCATTCCCTCTTCTCATTCGGAGTCAGGCCCCTATACCCCCATCCCCCGGCAAATAGCGTCCCAGAGGTTTGCTCCGTCCGCCTCACTCAGGCAACCTCACCCCGAGGGAGGCAGCTCTCCCCCCCCTCCCCCGTCGCACTGTGAGCTTCTGAGCTGAGGGGCTCATGGCCTGCACTCCCCTGCCCCCCCGCTGTTCACAGGACCCCCGGGAGTGAGGCCCCTCCTCCTTCTTCATAGTCTCAGTGTGCAAGCCCTTTGGGGTTCCGTCTCTGATGGTATCTGAAATGCCGGCAGCAGTTTCCAGCACCACAGCCCCGGGAACACTGGCACAGTGCAGCACGCTGGTCCTGCAGAGTGTTCCAGTCTAATGGTGAATGTGCCCAATGATGGCTGGACCCTCTCCTGCACCAGGCTGGACCCCACTCAAGATGAAGTACCATGGGGGGGCCACATGCCGGGGAGCAGCCTCTCATCCACCTTGGCCCTGCCGGCATGGCGATGCCCCTGGCTTCCCCAGGTTCCCTGCACCTAGAGGCTCCTGCTGAGAAGGGAGGGGCAGGGGCCGGGTGACCAAAGGCCCCTGCCCACTGACTGCCACCATCCACTTGCCCAGTCGCATACGGTCCTGGGAGACTGAGGGATGGAGTGGATGCCTCCAAGCTGGGCCTGAGGTACACGCTCTCCCCTCATTGGTTCTGGCCACAAGGAGAGACCACTTGTCCACA
Organism: Nesogale talazaci; assembly: GCA_004026705.1. Lineage (NCBI taxonomy): Eukaryota > Metazoa > Chordata > Mammalia > Afrosoricida > Tenrecidae > Nesogale > Nesogale talazaci. Next base: position 35,742 of record PVJH01011275.1, on the reverse strand, counting down.
GCTTGGTGGCTTTTTGAGTCCCGCCCCCTGCAAGACACTGTGTGGCCCTGGGAGAGAGAGGTGCAGTACTGACCCTCATGGTCAGGGCCACCCCTTGCCCAAGTCCTTGGCCCACAGACACTGGGCCTGGCTCGAGTGGGGGCTGAGGAGGCCGTTAGGGCTAGGGTCCCCTGCACATCCACAAGGTCTGCGGGATTCGCAGCAGCCAACACCACAGTCTGGCCCACCCAGCTAGAGTCAGGGACGGTGTCTAGCCCCTCAGGCACACTTGTGCTGCCGGGGCCACCTGCTCACCCCCCCCCCCCTTCCCGGCCTCCTTCTCAGGTGAAGGCCACGGGTCAGGAGCTCCTCCAGCAGGTGTGTGACCTGAAGAGCATGCGAGAGGCCTCCCTCTTCGGCCTCAGCGTGGTCAGAGGTGAGCACCCCTCCCCCGCGCCCGCGCTGCCCTTCAGGGGTGGGGGCGGGGAGCCACACACCCAGGTTGGAGATCCAGGTCCCAACACACACCCAGAGCCCTTGCTGTGCACATGCACACTCACGCTTGCACAAGCACATGGGCACGTGTGTGCATTCATTCACATGCGCAGACACACACACTCCCAAGCACACTCATCTTCCCAAACTCACCCGCACTCTTGCCCACACACGTGCTCCCCTGTCTCACACACAGGCATGCGCACACCCGTGCTCACACGCATTCACGCACAGGCACACACAGCCACACCCTCACACATCCTGCCCCCACACTCCCCCTCAGGTCCTTGGGAGAAGTGGCTGCGCCCAGCTCAGCCCCCAAGGGCCCAACAAGGGTCATTGCTGGCGTTTCTGGCAGGATCTTTGTCTGAGTGCCTCTCATCTGGGGTCCCTTCCAGCCCCTGCAGGGGGAGGAGGAGGCAGGGACTGGGAGCGGCGCAAGCCCTGTCTACCGAGGACTTTTCACTGGCTGGTGGCCTTGGGGGGCTGGTCTAGCTGGCCCCACTGGCCCTCAAGGACTGTGGAGGGTCAGTGGGGGCAGGGAGTTGGAGATCCCAATTCCCAGCTCTCTCTTTGCTCTCAGCATGACCGATTGAGACAGATGGCCCTGGGGTGGACACAGGGTGTTCCACCAGATCCCAGACCTGTGTGCAGACTCAGGCCCGAGTGTCACCGAGGGACCCAGCTGCTATCCTGGGGCCCCAGCACCCCTGCTCTGAGCACGCTGGTGTGAGGGGCCATCGGAGCTCTCTCCCCACGGGCCCCATGTGGGTGTTGAGGGCACCACGTCCCCTGAAGGCATGGACCCTCTGTTTCCCCTGTTTGCACCCCTCCCCGAGCCACCAGCAAGTGGTCTTGTCACTGCGTCAGGAGTGCCTGGTAGAAGGGTCAGTTCAGGGCTGTCAGGCTGGCTTGGGCACAGGTTGGCAGCCTGCTTTCTGGTCACCCTTGGGGTGGGCTCCAATCTTGGCCTTGTGGTTAGCAGCTTTGTGTACTGCGGGGGGGGGGTGGTAAGGGGGGGGCCTCCTGAGAGGGTGAGCAGGGCTGGTCCCTGAGAGCGGGCAGGCCTGTGTATGTGTCTGTCTCAGGGTGTGTGTCTGTCTTTCTGTCTGGGGGGGTGTGTATCTGTGTGTGTGTCTGTCTCAGTGTATGTGTGTGTCTGTGTGTCTGTCTCGGTGTGTATGTGTGTCTGTCTGTCTGTCTCGGGGTTTGTGGGTGTGGGTGTCTGTCTGTCTGTCTGTCTCAGGGTATGTGTGTGTGTCTGTGTGTCTGTCTATCTTGGGATGTGTGTGTGTCTGTCTGTCTCGTGTGTGTATGTGTGTTGGTCTGTGTGTCTGTCTCAAGGTGTGTGTATGCCTGTGTGTGTGTGTCTGTCTTGAGGTATGTGTGTGTGTGTCTGTCTCTCTGTCTTGAGGTGTGTGTATGTCTGTGTGTGTCTGTCTTGAAGTGTGTGTATGTCTGTCTGTGTCTGTCTGTCTCGAGGTGTGTGTGTGTGTGTGTGTGTCGGTCTGTGTGTCGGGGTGTGTTTCTGTCTGTCTCAGGGCTTGTGGATGTGAGTGTCTGTCTGTCTTGGGGCATGTGTCTGTCTGTCTGTCTCAGGATGTGTGTATGTGTCTTTCTGTCTCGTGTGTGTGTGTGTTGGTCTGTGTGTGTCAGGGTGTGTGTCTGTATGTCTATCTATCTCAGGGTTTGTGGGTGTGAGTGTCTGTCTGTCTTGGGGCATGTGTCTGTCTGTCTCGTGTGTGTATGTGTGTTGGTCTGTGTGTCTGTCTCAAGGTGTGTGTATGTCTTTGTGTGTATCTATCTGTCTGTCTCGAGATGTGTATATATCTGTGTATGTGTCTGTCTTGAGGTGTGTGCATGTCTGTGTGTGTCTGTCTGTGTGTCTGTCTGTCTTGAGGTGTGTGTCGGTGTGTGTCGGTGTGTGTGTGTCTGTCTGTCTCGAGGTGTGTGTGTGTGTGTGTGTGTGTGTGTGTGTGTGTGTGTGAGAACTGAGGCTGGCTGGGTTGTGGGCCCTGTGTGAGAGGGCGAGCCAGGGCAGGGCTCAATGACAAGTCATTCGAGGGGTGCTGTCCGTCACACCCCGACAGCCGGTCAGCTTGGACCAGAGAGAGGCCCTGAGGGACCTCACAGAGCCTGGGGTGCAGTCCCCTGTCCCCCCACCCCACCCCGATCCACTGTCCTGCCAGCAGCTCCTCGTCCCCGTGCAGACACTCTTTCCTTGCAGAAGGCCTCGGGGGAGCACAGATCTTGGCCCTGGGTCAGTGTGAGGCCGGTCCACCTTCTCTGTTGACCTTGGCTGGAAGCTCTAGCAGACCTTCCTTGGGCCTCTGGGTCCCCTGGGGGATGTGATCCGCCAGGGCCGGTGACTGGGCAGTTGAATTCCTGGCTGGGCGTCTCATTAAACCTGGAACGCAAGCCGGATTCCCGAGTGCAGAGGAGGCCCAGGGCAGGTCCGGTATGTGGAGGCGGCCAGGCGGGCTGCGCCCCTCTCTAGCCGGCTGGCTGTCGCTGCAAGGGTGCCTGCCGGGGCAGCTGTGCTCTGAAAGGTTAGAGGCCCAGCCTTGCTGTTGGCAGTGGTTGCCAAGGAAAAGCCCAGCCACTTTCTCTAGTTGGTGTCCCCAAGATGGCCCGGTGGTCACCGAGGCAGAGGGCAGGGTGTGTCCCCTTCAGAAGAGGGAGGACAAGGATCTGGGGCCCCTCAATTGTCCCAAGCTGAGGCCGAGTCCACCCAGCTCAGGGAGCTCTGGGGTTTTCACTCCAGCACAGAGAGACTCGGCTGTGCCCTCTCCCTCAGGGTCACTGGGAGTCAGGTGAGCAGCCAGGGCGGGGGGCGGGAGGGGGGTATCAGGGCTGCTGCTGCGGGGGTACGAGAACCACGCTGCCCCTCCCGGCAGACAACGAGTATGTCTTCATGGACTTGACTCAGAAGCTCAGCAAATACTTCTCCAAGGACTGGAAGAAGGAGGTCTACAAAGTAGGTGTGGCCTTGCAGGCTTCTTTGGGGCTGTGGGGGCTGGTCTGGGGATGGGGGCGGGCGGTCTGCTGGAGGTGGCGCCTTAGTGGCGCTGGGGGATAAGTGGCCGCTGCTCACTGGCAGGCTGGCCGTCTGGCTCCCAGCTACTTGGCAGGAGAGGTAGGGCCGTCAGCTCCCACCATGACTGGCAGCCTGTGAGGCCCTGGGGAGATGCCCTGGTGGCCCAGTGGGTTAGGAGTGGGGCTGCCGAGGGCAAGGTTGTTAGTTCGAAACCACCAGTAGCTCCAAGGGAGAGAGATGAGGCTTTGTACTCCTGCGAAAATTTCCAGACTCAGGAACCCACGGGGGCGGCTCCCCTGGCCTGGGGGTCGCCGTGAGGTGGCAGCGAGCCTGGTCTCGGTTTGGAAACCGCTGAGGACCAGAGCACCTCTGTCCTTTGGGGTCAGCATGAGCCAGAGGCACTATGGGTGAGCGTTCAGGTGCTAGCCCAAAGGTGGGGGGACAGACCCCCAAACAAACCTGTCCTATCCAGTCACCCCAAGGCAAAGTCCACCTCACCTGAAAGCTGGGCAGGGTCACCCGGAGGGAGGTCTGACCGCTGGGCAGTACTGGGCCAGGACAGTGTGAGTCCTGTGCTGGGAGGTGTCATTTAGGGCTGAGTCTCCGTGGTCCAGAGTCTCCCCACCCCTCGTCCCCCTCCCCGGGCTCCTGGTGCAGGATCTCTCTGCCTGCCCTGCCGGGGCTCCCTGTGCAGGGCCTCCCTGCCCACTGTGCCCCCCCCCCCAATCTGTGCCAGCAGAGTGGTGAGCCTCGCCGGCCCCCCTTTGTCACCTTCCTCAGGGTGCAGTACTACGTGGAGAACGGGCGGGTGATCAGGTAAGACCACCCAGCCCCACAAGGACATGCTAGAGGAAACAAAGCCCAATGGTTAGCATGGGTGGGGCTGGCTGGCTCACCTGGGGGCAGCCGGGCCCCTGGGTGTGGGCACTTTGTCTGGAGGTGGCTGGACTGAGCCCCCACCCCCGCAGGGACCGGATGGCGCGGCATCTCTACTACCGGGGCCTGCGGGAGCGCGTGCTGCGCTCCGAGTGCCAGCACCGCGAGGAGCTCTACTTCCTGCTGGCCGGGCTGGCGCTGCAGGCCGAGCTGGGCCGTCACCGAGAGGCCGCGCACACTGGCCGCTACTTCCAGCCGCACGCCTACTTCCCGCCGTGGGTACGACCTCACTGTCAGGGCAGGAGGGGCCCTGACCCCGAGGCCCGGCTGGGTCACCGAGAGGGGACAAGGGGCATGGGGGGACATCCAGGACCTGCATGGCATCCAGGTCCCTGCCCCACCATGGCTGGAAGGCTCATCCTCCCAGCTCCTGCCCCATGGAGCTGTGTCCTGCCCTCCCACACACACACTCGGGGACCTTCACTACCTACCTCAGAAGGATGTGTCCCCAAGGTCCCTGCCTCCCCATTACCATGACAGAGGGTATGCCCCAGGCCCCTTCCCCATGCTGCATCTTCCCGGCCTCATAAGGCCCAGTTCCCACTTTCCCATCCCCACAGAGCTGTGTCCCCCTCACCCAGCCCCCATGGAGCTGGACTTACTGCGCCCCCAAGGACATGGCTCTGTCCCCAGGCTGTACGGGCAGGCAGAAGCCAGTGGCTGACCAGACTGGCCCACTTGAAGGCCATAGCAGCGTGGCTGACCGGTCCCTCCCTGTGCAGATCCTGGCCAAGTGGGGCATCGAGTTTGTGCTGCAGCATGTGCCGGCCGTGCACCGAGAGCAGCGGGGCCTGACGCCACGGGAGGCCGAGCTGCGTTTCATCCAGGAGGCCTGCCACCTGGACGACGTCCCCATCCACTTCTTCCGGCTGCACAAGGTCGCTGTGAGGCCCAGGGCGGGCCTCCTGTATCCCCGGGAGGATACACTGAGCTTGGCAGGGCCACCACCAGGAGCCTGTTTAGATTGATTATGCCAGACCAGAGCCCAGGCTCCGGGGTCAGGCAGCCAAGTGCTGATGGAGGGGCTGGGCTCAGGACCCGGGGGTGGGGTGGGGGTGGCCTGCCTCCCAAGGGGCTCAGAAGGTCTCCTTAATCACATGCAGGGTGCAGGAGGAGACTGAAGCCCCAGGGAGGGTGGTGGTGCCTATGGCCCTTGGGGACACCTGTGTAAGTGGGAATGTGTGTCTCTGGGTTCATGTGTTTGAGTGTGTGTATGGGCATGTGCCTGTGTGCAAGTGTGTGTGCACCTGGACATGGGCATGTGTACATATGCCTGTGTGCATGTGTATGAGTGTGTGCACACCTCTATGCACATATGTGTCTACTGAATGTACCTCTGTGTGCACGTATGTGAGCATGTGTGTGCCTGTGTGTGTGAATGTGCTTTTGTGCCTGTACGCGCGTGCGTGTGCCTGACAATAGAGTATGCACACATGTGTGAATGGGTCTGAGGTAAGCCTATGTGCACGAGTGTCCCTCTGTATGTACATGTCAATATATGTCTGTGCCTATGGAATGTGTTCATGTGTAAACACACCTATGTGCATTTGTGAGTGTGCAGGCATCTCGCTCCACACTTGTGTGTGAGGCAAGCATGTGAGTGTGCCTGTGTCTATTGCACATGCATCCCTTTGTGAAGAGATATGTAGATGTGCATTCCTGTGCACAGGTGGAGGTGAGTATGCACACATGTGTGTTCCTATGTGCATATGGGGTGAATGTGTGTGTATGCCAGTGTGCACGTGGGGGCAAATGCATGCTCATGTACGTGTGTGTGCATCTGTGAGTGTGGCTGTGTGCACAGTGTGCAGGTATGTCACCTGTGTGTGCATGTGTGTGCTTGCATCTATATGAGTGTGCCCCAAGTAGGTGTGAGCTTGGTGAACACAGAGGATTGAGGTGGATGCGGGCCCCCAAGGGCTCCTGCCTGGACAACAGGCCTGCTGGCTGTCCCCCCTCCCACTGGGACCTGGCCCAGGGTGCCTGCAGACACTTGTACGTGACCCTGCCTGTGGGCGTGGGAGGGGGATCCGCCCCACTCCCTGAGGTGCAGCCCTTAAATGGCGAGCACCCTCTCCCAGAAGGCAGCCTCTGTAAATGGTGACCCTGACCTTTGGTCCCTGGTAGGCAGTCCCTGGCAGGGGTCATGACCCTATGTATCCTGTCCTGGGCAATGTGGCCTGGGACACTGGGTGGGAACTTGGTCCGGCTGCGCCCCCTGACTCAGGATGAAAGTACTCATCTGTAGGGGGCCAGGCTTCAGGTTTCCCACAGCATCCACCCCCCACCTTCCAGTGAAGCCTCCCCCAGAGTGGAGGGAGGGCCCTTCAAGAAACTGGGTCCCCGGGTGCTGGCAGATACAGTTCAAGTGGTGCCCTCTGTGGCTGTGAAGACCCCAGCCCATGACCCCCCACACACCCACACAACACCCTATCTCTCCACTCTGCATGCAGGACAAGAAGGAAGCCCCGCCCACCATCGTGCTGGGCCTGACCCTCAGGGGTGTGCACATCTACCAGGTGAGCGGCTGCCCGACAGATGCCCGCCCTCCTGCCCCCGTCCCGGTCCTGAGCACACCCCCTCCCATCTTCTCAGGAGGTGAACCGCGCCCGGCAGCTGCTGCATGACCTGCCCTGGTCTCATGTCGACAAGCTGACCTTCTTGGTAGGTGTCCCCTAAGGCGCGGTCACAGCCAGCACCTCCCAGGCTGACACACCGCTCCCATAGCAGGACCCTGGTAGGACCATGGTGCCCCAAAGTGGGGGGGAGGGGTGGCTACGAGTCTCCCAGAGATGCCTAGGAGCAAAGACCTATCAGTCAGCTTCCTAAGGGCACTGTCTTGTGAGCAGTTCTTACACCTGTAGGCCCCAGGAGCGGCGTGGTCCAGCGTTGACCCTGGGCCACAGGCCTGACAGACCCTGGTGTCCCGCTCTCCCTGTTCCGGTGGGGAACTCTGTCAAGAGGCCAGGAGACCCTGTGGGTGTCGGGGGCTCTGTGCCCTGGGGGAGTTTCAGTGGCTGGTTTGGGGAGGGGGGGAGCAGTTTCCCAGGCGTTTCTTCTGAACTGCCCTGGAAGGCACTCCAACCCCCAGCCTGCCCGCCTGCACCGCCAGGCTGACAGGGCATCTGTGCCCCCTCAAGGTTCCCAGGGCTGACGGGGCGCCCGTGCCTCCTCTTCCTCCAGGGGAAGAAGTTCGAGATCCAGCGGGCCGGGCTGCCTGCGGCCCAGAAGCTGGTCTATTACACGGGCTGCCCGCTGCGCTCGCGGCACCTGCTGCGCCTGCTCTCCTCCAGCCATCAGCTGCACCTACGTGTCCAGCCCCTACTTGGGCAGCTGCGGCAGCTCCAGGAGGCCGAAGGTGGGCACGCGCGTGCGCGGTTAGAGGCCAGGGTCCTGCGCGGTCACAGCTTCCCCACTCTGGGTGGAGCAACTCACGAGGGAGTCCCCGCACGTGGGAGTGCATGCGCACGTATGGGTGATGTGAACCTATGTGTGTGTGTGCTGTGTCGGGCGGGTGGCCCCATGTCAACGTGTTTGTGCATGTTATGTATGTAGCATGTGTGTTTGTGGTGGGTGTGCTGTGTAATGTGTGCATAGTATACTAGGTGTGTGGTGAGGTGTGTAATGCATATAGTATGTGTACAGTGTATTGTGTGTAAATGCTTTTTGTGCAAGTGTACTGTGTGACATGTGACACTATATGCTGTTGTGTGTGGTGTGTAACGTGTGTATTGTGTGGTGTATTGTTTTGCATGTAACAGATGTGTATTGTGTGTTGTGTAATGCATCCTATGGTGTGTAACGTGTGTATGTAACTATACATGCAAACACATTGTGTGTGTGTGTGTGTTGGAACACCCCTGCCTCTCCCAAGTGCTCCCCCACAGCTCGGGGAAGCTGGGGCAGCTGACCGGAGCCCCCGGGAGCAGCTCCTTGTGTTTGGGGACCACTCTGCCCTGTCCATCCCTCACAACTGGCTCTCTGTGCTCCCCGTGCAGAGAAGAAGCATTATTGCGAGTCCTACGTCAGTGATAGGCTGGAACTGAATGGGTGCCTGGTCCCCCAGCCTTCCCAGGGCAGCGCTGGCAGCAGGGACAGTGGGCATTCTGCCAACAGCCACATCAGCTCCCACTCGTCCAGCACTGAGGCCGATGCCTACTACATGCCCGAGGAAATGTCCGTAGATGATCCCTTCTTGACAGGGGACACCCTGGACTCTGGGGATGGTGAGAGGTGATCGGGGGGGGGGGGGGCATGGGATGACAGGAACTTGGAGCCAGATTTAAGAACAGGTGGGAGGGTAGTCCATGAAAGGGGCAGGCAGGCCACAGGGAGATGGTGCAATCTCAGGCATCAGCTGGACATTGGGTCCAGACATGGCCAGCACCTAGGGGCTCAGACCTGCAGGAAAAGGGCTGCTCTCGCTGGGGAGACCCTCAGAGCCAGTTCCCGGGTCTATGGTCTTTTGGGTGGGGACGGTGGGCCCTGGGAGGGAGGCTCTATTCTAGGTGCCAGGAAAGATAGGGTGGGGGCAGGGGGGCTGTCCCTGAGAGTGTAAGGGTGCCCGCAGGGGGGGTGGCCATTCCCCACACCTACTCTGCCTTTGCTTGGCCACTTTCTCGCTGCCAGACGCACCAGCCTCCAGCCAGGAACCCCACGCAGTGGCCCGAATCACGCTGGTCAGGATGAGGGGCGAGAGCACCCAGGCCCTGCACCAGGTACAGAGCAGGGCGCAGCCAGACACCCCACCCCCCACCCCCCACCTGCCCTCTTGGTTCTGAGGCCAGGATGGTCTCCCAGAGTTTGTCCTGACATGATCCTCTGAAGTCCATGGGGAGGTGTGATTGCCCTCTGGTGGTGACCAGAGAGAGGCAGCTGGGGGAGGCAGGGCGTGGATATCATTCCAGCAGTCCTGGGGGGCACAGGTGGGGCTTCCGGAAACACCCAGGTGAGCCCTGCAAGTCCATGGAGGGCATACATGGACTTATTGTCCCTCTCCCCTGTGCACGGGGTCTCTGCCCATGGGGTTCACGCAGGCTCTCCCCTGGGTACAGGCTGACTGGGGCATAGGCCCTGCAGGTGGGTTGGGACAGGTCAGGGTCAGCGGCTGAGGGTTATGTGAATGACAGAACTGAGGGCCAGCCTTTGGCGGTGGACGCAGGGCAGGGGATGGGGAGCGGTTGGGGCTGTGTGTGAGGGCGGTGGGGGGTGGGACTAGCAACCCTCTTGTGCCCACAGATCCCAGCTGCCCAAGCCCGGGGCCTGACAGAGCTGCCCCAGCAGCGCCAGGATGACACGGGGAATGGGGCCCTGCCAGGCTCATCTGCACACCACTGCCGCTCTGGCGGTGCCTGGGGGGACCCCGGGCAGGTCCCATCTGCGCTCCAGGTCAGGCAAGGCCCGAAATGCCTGTCTGTGGACCTTGCTGAGGAAGGCCAGTTGGAGGAGTGTGTAGTGTAGCAGGCACCGCTGGATTCCCACCTGGAGCCGCCTGCGGGGCGCAGGCCTGGACAGAGCAGTGCCCGGCCGCAGCCACCTGCAGGCAATCTGCACCCATGTCCTCATCCTGCTTCTACACATGGGCCAGGACCCTGGACAGGGCCCGGGGACCTCCTGGAGAGACGTCTTGGGGCCCTAATGCAGCAGTATCCCGACCCCCAGAGCCCTGGGGCATCCAGAGGGGCTGCATCTGCATGCCCACATGTTGGCATAATAGCTCTGTGCCCCCAGCATTGGGCCCTTGGACCCCCAAACTGCTGGCAGACCCTGGGGGTTCCCGATATGACCGCGGTGTCTGTGGGGAGATGGCAGCCTGGCCTGTGATGTCATCCATACCTGCCCCTGAGACAGGCCCAGGGACTGTGGCCCAGTCCACTCTCTGGTTCATGGAACCAGGCCAAGTCCCTCCCCCACTCCGCCCCAAATACCCAGTCCAAGAGTCAGGTGGGGCTTGGAGGATCAGCCCCAAGGTAAGAAAGGGTGGGTGGGGTGTGCCTGTGCTGGACCTTGTTCTCAGCGACCGGGTACCCACAGATCAGCCTTTGCCCAGAGCAGGGTACATGTGGAATGGCAGGCACATGGAGTCCCTTCCATGGCAGGGTCATTTGCCATGGGGTGTCCAGCCGGGTTCCCCCAAACCCCTCTGGTGATCCAGGGAGCACAGGGTCAGGGGTTGGGAGCAGCAGGTGGGACTTGGAGGGCTGGGGTGGGCCCCACTGGCGTGGACTCCGAGTGGGCAGCAGGCACCTGGAGGGCAGTAGCCAGATGCCACACCGCTGACTGGCTCCCAGGACCTCTTGCCTTGAGCAGGGCTGGCGCCGACCACCTCTGTTGTTTGAAGCCAAAACATAAACCCACCCTCCGAGCCTGTGGCCTGGGATTCCACTCTGTGGAGACGCGGGGAGTAGCGCGGGGCCCCGGGGGGCTGGGGACCCACATCTTCAGGGAAGCAGTCAGTCCCACCTTTCGAGGTGCCTCCGCCTCTCCAAGAACTCACCCCGTGCAGCAAGGGCTAAACTTGTGGCCAGAAAGAGCCCCTGGATCCACACTACCCTCCTGGGCAGCGGGATGGAGGTCCAGGAGTTCTGTGCGACTGGCACTGGGCACTAGGTGGCCAGACTGGCCAGTGCGGGGAGCGTGCCTCCCCAGGGTGATGGCCTAGGCTCCCTCTGGTGAGAAGGGGACATATCAGGCCTTTAGATACCCACATGCACGCTCACCAGCAGGCACGGGTACACAGATGCTCTCACCCTTGAGTGGACTCAGGGCGGCGGCCCCTGTGCATGCTGGGCCTACTCCCTTCCCTAGGGAGGGCAACAGGCCCAGACCACCAGGACATACTCCGCTCTGACCCCTCTTTAGGGTGGGCTGGGATGGAGGGCAGTCACAGCTACACAGACCCCTCAGATCTCCCTGTCCTTGGGCATGGGGGCAGGTGTCCCTGCGCCCCTGTGGCCACTCGGCAAAGCTGAGAGTAGTCTGCATAGAGTGATTGTCACTGTCCCACCTCTCCATGGGGGTGCAGTGAGATGCCTTCTTGCCAGGCTGAGGGGTCCCCCAGGACTTCAGGAGTGCAGAGGAGGCTACTGTGGCCCCATCCCTTTTCTGCCCATGCCCAGAGGAAGTACAAGCAGAGGCATCCAGCCCCAGGAAGGGCCCCCCAGGAAGCAGGGCCAGGACAGGAAGGAGGTGGAGGGTCTGTGGGAAGTCGGAGACCCAGTCCCCTTCTGCACAGATGGGGACATTTCCGGGAAAGTTCTCCCAGGAGAGGCCAGATTCTGCAGGTGTGCTCTGTGGCCCCTCCACCCCCCAGGGCTCACAGGACACCCCAGTGTTGGAACAGCTGGCTGGGGAGGGGCGGTCTGACTGCAAGGGACTCCTGGGCTCCAGAACCTCTGCAAACCTTTACAGGCTTATTTGCCCTTCAGGCCGAGCCTTGACCAGTCCTGCCCATCTGGTGAGCAGCGGGTCTCTGCAGGTAGAACGGCTCGCAGGAGGCCGGCAAGCCGCTGGGTCTATGGCTGGGGAGATGCCCGGCACCATGGGGCTGCACTCTGCGCAACCCTCAGGGCCACAGAAGTGCCCCCAGAGCAAGCCACCTGGCCCACGGGAAGGGCATGGCACTGCCCCAGGGGCCTGTATGAAAGCAGGTCTCCAGACCTTTCTGTGGCTGCGCAGTGGTTTGGTTGGCAACCAAGCGTTAAGCCTGCGAGAGCCGGACTTCTTCAAGTGATGCACAAACGAATCCCAAATCCACTGTCCCCTCCCCGAGACAGCGAGCTCGATGTGGTGGATCTGCGTACTGAGCTAGCAGTGTGGTGGTACCACCACCACCACCACCCCCCACCCCCTGCAGGGCCCTTCCCACTAATGATCCTGTGGTGGGTGGGACAGTACAGCTCCGCCCTGGTGACCAGGGAGGAATGTGTGGCTGTGCATCTACGTGGGGGAGACTGGTCAGGCGCACACACTTGTGTGCACACACCATGGCCTCGGCCTCCCCTGGAAGCTAGGTGGGGGTGTAACAAGGAGGGGCAGACGTGGGTCTGTGAAAAGGGGGAGGACCAAATTGCACGAGTGCACACACACCCAGCGGGTGGGAGCCCCACCCTATGTGGGTTGGAAACAGGGTTTTCTTTGTCCTATGAAGGCAGCCACACCTGACCCGACCCCTACCCCAGGCCCTGAGAGTGTGTGGTGCAGTCTGAAGGCACCGCACGGAGCTGGGGAGTGGGGAGCCCCCGCCCCCCGGACTCTGAGAAACTGCCCCTCCAGGCCCTTCCTACTCTCCGCTGCCCACTCACCCTCTGCACATCCCAGAGGCCCCACAATGTGAACTGAATGCCCACCCCCTGCTGACCCCAAAGGCTTGACTGCCCCCCCCCAATAAAGACCCGGAGACCTACTTACGTTAATGGAGCATGACCCCTCCTCCCCATGGGCCGCCCTCTCCAAGATCCCAACCACCTCTCCCTGCTTCTGGGGTTGACCGCTTGCCAGAGTGAAGAGGAAGACCGTCCTGCAGACAGGCATCCTGGGAGCATGGAGCCTGCAGCCCAGGGCTTGGACCCAGTGGGCAGCGCTTCCTCCTGCTATGTGGGGTGGGCACCAACAGTGGTGTTTGATTGATGATGCTCCCACCCCATTTCACCAGCTTCTCTAAAGCCCCAGTGGGCTCTGCGCAGGTGACACTGAAGGCTGTGGGGAAGGATGCTTCTCAGCCCACCCTCCCTGGCTGGCATGCCCCCTCCCCTGGCATGGGAGCAGCTACCTAGGGCACCTGTCTGCACCATCCTTCCTGTCGCCTCCTCACTCTGCACTGTGCTGAGTCTCAGCCACTGTCAGGGGTGACCTGAATCTCCCCAGACCTGTCCGGAAGCCCTGCCCCTGCCCTAGGACATCTCACTGGGGGAGGGGCCCTTTGGGATGTTAGCCAAGCCCCAGAGGCCCTGGCTGTGCAAACACGAGCAGACACCAGGTGGGTGGACTCCCTTCACAAAGCAAACTCATTGGGAAGCTGGTGATACCAAGGACTCAAGTAGAAAGAAAATGCTTGGAGAATGATGGCAACATGTACAAATGTGCTTGACACGATGGATGGATGGTGGTAAGAGCCCCCAATAAAATGATTTGTTAAAAAAATTAAAATATGCAAATTTTAAAAAATAAACATTGCCAGCCAGTGTACCCTGCCCTAGGAACTGGGAAGTAAGGTTCTCACCACCCCCACTGTCTTTTCTCCCTGAGCCCAGAGCAAGAAGACCCTCCCCAGAGCAGGTGTCCGGAATCTCGACTTGCAGCTGCCCAACTGTGAAAAACACCCCTCTGCTGGTCAAGGTGACACCCACAGTGCGGACGGCAACAATCCCTGGGCGCCCCGCCCTGGCGACGACCGACAAGGAGCAGGCGGTGAGCCCTGTTGCCAGGTCTGTCTTAAGGGTCCAACTCAGGGACCCACCAACAAACGGCAGAGAAGCACTGCCTGGCCTGTGCGTGCTCACATGGGGGTGTGGCACCACCGTGCCCCTCCCCCCAATCTGGTGAGGGCCTCCCTCTTTGTCTCCACCCCTCCACTTGAACAAGCATGGTGTCTTCCAGGTACCAGTCCCTGCTGACAGCCTGTCCCATGCAGGCGAGCCCGAGCATGGCCATCTTGCATCTCGGATGTTGAACAGGGGCAGGCTGCTTCTCCTCCAGCAGTCCATGTGTGCCATTCAGCCAGCCCCACCGTGCAGGTGCCCTGACCCTTCTCCAGAATGCTGGAGTCAGGGTCCAGCCCTTGATCTGCAGCCCCGGGCAGCCGAGATGGGCTGTCAGCTTCCAGAAGCACTGACGCTGGATCCAGCGACAAGGAAACCGTGGGCAGCTCCAGCCTGTCTGCGTTTATGCCATGCTCCCTGCTGGTCCAGCGAGAGGACTCCGGCTCGGCTCCTTACCCCGAGTCGGGGCCCACGCCGGCCGCTGCTGTCCTGGAGCCTCATCTGCTGGGGCTCCTGGTGCCCCTCAGGTTCAGCAGCCAGGGCGAGGCACCTGCATGCCGCACAGGCTGTTCAGGAGCCGTCCTCCGGCCCTGGCACTGCACTCGGCTCACGATGTGGCTTCCCTGAGCACCCTCCCCTCAGCCCACCACCAGCTGAGAGCTGGCTCAAGGGACGGCTTGGCCTGGCTGGTCTTCCCTGCCTCCAGGGTCCCGAGCGGATGGCAGGGGCAGGAAGTAAGGACCACCCTGGGACTTTCCAGAACATTCTAGGAGAGCATGGCTGCCCATGTCCAGGAGTGGGAGAGGAAGTCTAACAGGACCTACTGCTGGCCTGTCTCTGGGCCTCCTCAGCTGGGTCCCCCCACTCAACGTGTGTGTCCGAGGACAGTGGTTCATGTCTGCACTCTGGATGACGGGTGGGATGGACAGACAGGACCTGCAAAGCTAACCCTTCTGCCGACACTGCTTGCAGACTGGACAGGCGGGGGGAGGACAAGTGCTGACCAGCCTACATTATCACGCACCCTGCCCTGTGCCCCAGGCCCCATCTAGTGAGACCCCCCTCACATCTCCCATTTCTCACTGGGGGCTCTCAGCAGGGTCAGAGGAGTGGCCTGGAGGGCACTTCCCTGGACAAGCACTCACCATCTCTGGGAAAATCCATTTATTTCCCCCACATTGTGGAGGGTGACGGCAGGTGCCCTGACCCCACACCACCCTCACGTGGGCTTCCTGGGGGCCGGGGACCTCTGCTGCCCCAGTGGACCTGCCGGGCCCGGGACCCAAAGCTCAGGGTCTGCAGGGTGGACATCAGATGCTCGGGGCAGGGAGACACGCACAGCACCACCAGCAGCTTGGCATCACCTCCTTAAAGAGACAAAGGTCTGGGTGTGGCATCTGTGAGACCCTCCGCCCCACCCCGGGCCACACAGATCAGGCGCTAGGGGCTCTCCAGAGGGTAGGCAGGCACTGCCCCCGCCTCACCCTACCCCATGCTTGGAGGAAGGGGGTTTCTGGAGTGGGATCAGCGTGGACTCCGCCCCAGGTGGGTGGCCTCATGCCAGGGCAGGGTGGTGACAGGGTGTGGGCTCACCAATGCCATCCTGCAGCAGGCGGGTGAGCCTGCTGTTGCGGTAGGGGACATGGTCCCGGTGCTCCCACAGCGCCCCCAGGACATCCCCAAGGGCAGCCAGGCTCCTGTTGATGTAGGAGGCCTCTCGCAGGGCCAGCCCTGTCACGCCGGACACGCCTGGGGACAGGGACCGCAGTTACAACCTGCTTCCTGCCTCAGGGCCCTGAGGATGGGGGTGGGGGATCCTGGGCCGGGAGTGAGTTGATGGTCCAGGGACCATCCACAGGAGGACATAGGGACACGCCTACTCTGAACCACCACAACACACACACACACTCACACACATACTGTCACTCACACACACACACCACCCTGCAGGGACACTGAGACCTCTCATTGTGAGGCCCCTACTGGGGATATTGTTGGAGATAGACCCACAGGCCGAGCTGGCTGACCTGTCACAGGGGCATAAACATCACCCCCAAAAGGGGGGGCAGAGGCAGTGGGAGGAGTGAGCTCCAGGGACAGTCTGGGCAACCTCCCGGCCCACAGCACACACTGCACCCCCAGAGTCCCTTGCTGCTTGGGGGCACTTCCCTCTGAAAGCCCCCACCCCCTGGGGGCTCCTCCCTGCACTCTGCTCACCTGGGAGCAGTCCTCGCTCACCTGCACACTCGCTGCCGGCCAGGTCCACGAGATGTAGCTGGGCACACGACTGCTCTAGCGGAGCCGAGGGGCCCCTGAAACCCACCCTCGGAGGGAAGGTGGGACTCGCAGCCCGCTGCCTTTCTCTGAGCAGTGGCCGAGGGGACGGGCAGGTGGGCATGCGGCCCGGTGCCTGGTCTGGGGGGTGACCTGAAGCAAGGGTCAACGAAGAGGAGAGAGCTGGTCAGGAGTGGCTACCCTCATGGATGCATGGGGCCATGCAGGTGGATGGGGCCAAGGGGGGGGTCCCTCTCCCACTGAAGTGGACCCCACTCCCAGCAGTGTGTGTCTGAGACAGAGTTACTGTCTCTCTGATGAGCCAACAGCCCCTGTGTCTGCACACCCCCATGGGACCTGCTGCACCCCACTGCTAGGGGGGACGTCCCAAACAGACTGGCCAGGGCACCATCTCATGGTGGAAGACACAGGGAGCAGAGGGCAGGTGGTGTGTGTACCCTGCTGCAAATGCCCTATAGGTGGCCCCGAAGATGTCCATCCTGGGGAGGCTGAGGCCCCGCAATCCCACCTCACCTGCGTTGACCTCAGCTGGCCAGGGGCTGCCACAGCCCAGGGACTTTCAGATGTGGTCCTAGGGCAGCAGGTGGACATGGCCTGAATGTTGGGCCAGGCAGGTGGCCAGTCAGTGCCAGCCTAGACCCAGCTCTGCCCGAGGGGCTGCGTCCAGCCAGCTGCTGCCCGGGGCCTCCTGACCAGTAAAGATGTGAGGGCCTGCTTGCCCTACACCTGGCAGTGCTCACGTGTGGATGGGGCACAGATCCCAGATGGGGCTCACGCACAAGCCTGTCTCTCTTCCCAGACTGGCTGCGTGGTCCTGGCTCACTCAAGGCTGGAGATCTCAGTCCCTGAGCACCCAGGAAGAAAGGCCTGGTGACTGCGTCATGACACCAGCTGTGGCGGTCATGTACTCGATGTCAATTTCATGATTGGGAGTGAAGGGGCGGTGTCTAGCCTGTCACTCTGGAGATACCAATGAGGCCTCTGTGTGGGCATGGCTTTCTCTAAGAATTCTGGGAAGTCTCGCGGTATTTCCCAATTGGAGAAGAGAGACTTGACTCAGTCTCTTGAAGTCAGTCTACTGACAAGACAAGATGGTGGCATGCTGATAGATCCTGAGTCCTGGAACCTGGAGGAGCCTGAGGAGAAGCCACATGGGCTTGCCCTGATGGAACCAGACCTCTGGGGCTGGAGAAGCCATAGAGAGACCTCTGCCAGCACTGAGATGCTTCTACTGCCACTGGATACTGCTGATGGACCCTGAGCCCTGGAAACGAGGAGCCATGGGGAGACCCCTGCCAGTGCTGGGATGCTTCTTCTACACAAGACTCTGCACCCACTACTCTGTGATTGTCCTGGTATCATTGCACGTGCTTCGTGAGTCAAAAGGAGACTTTATAGATATATGGGCTAATATCGGACTTATGACTTTGAACTGGACTGGGTTGGGATGCTTTCTCGATGTTCCATTCCTCTTGAATATAAACCCTTCTCTTATATCCATATGCGTGTTTATGAATTTGTTTCTCTAGTCTACTCGGACTGACACACCAGCCCTGTCTGGCACACAGGGTCCCCCAATGGAGGTCAGCCGACATCAAATGGCTTCATCACATGTCTTTACAAAGGTCCCCCTCCCCCTCCTCCCCTGCTCCTCCCATGGCTCCTCCCATGGTCCTTCTTGGTTCCCGTCACTGACAAGGGATCTGGCTAGGGGGCGGGGGGATCACATAGGCAACTCACCGCTGCCATCGGGGATGGTGGCCATGGACAGAGTCACTGTGATTACCAGGTGGGACCTGGACGAGTCAGCGTGCACCAGGGTGGGGTGTCTAACCCTGAGACACAGGCTCCCAGCGACCAGCCTCAGGAACTCCACAGCACTGTGCACCAGCCTGCAGCAGGGCAGCAGGCACAGGTGAGGCACAGGTGACTCACAGGTAATGCCCACTAGAAATTCATACAAGTATAAGAAATACCAGATGAATGATTGACTCAACACACACAAGTTGCACAGGTGGCCATGCAGGTGATTTACAAGTCACACAGGTAACACAGGTAACATGCACAGGACTCGGCTCATGGAGACAGCACGTGCTGGTGCACGGCTGAGGGAACACACATCAGTCACACATGCACAGGTAATTCACAGATAAGACACACACATGCACAGGTAATTCCCCTGGGTAGATCATGCATGAGGTATCAGGGCTAACATACAGGTAACTCACACAGGTTACCCACTGGTGAGGCACATAGGTAACACACACAGGCAATACACCTGGAAAATTCACAGGTCATACATACTGGATCAGAGTGAGGAAGTCAGCCCTCTCTCATCCATCACCTTCTCGTCCTCTGTCCGGAAGGAGAGCTCTCACATACATCATGCCCACACTAAATGTAAGAACATCTCCCATACACTGTAACTACACTAAATTTAACTACCGTGTTTTTCAGAACATAAGATGCACTTTTTCCCCCAAAGGTGGGGGGTGGGGTGGGGACGGGACAAGGGTGCAAAGGTGTGGCACCCCAGAACATTTTAGTATACTGGTACTATTTGGTTCAGAATAGTTTTTTCTTGTTTTCCTGCTCTAAAAACTGGTGCATCTTATGGTTAGGTGTATCTTACGGTCAGGTGTGTCTTATGGTTTGAAAATTATGGTACCTGTCACAGACACTCGCCTCATGTATCAATGTTTTTGATCTCCTGAAGATGTCAGACTTTCCCGTCACACTCCTGAGCACTCCACGGACTTCCAAACCAAGCAAGCAACCTCACAGCGGTCTGCTCCACCCTGGCTCCCAGCAACCGCATCCCAGGCCTCCGAGGCCATCAGTCTTACGGGCACAGGTGTGCAGGGGTCACATTTGCACTCCCAAATGGGATGGAAAAGTCACCACTTGTCTCTTGCTCTGGCTTAGCTGTCTAGAACCAAGATAAGACACCCCCAAAGTCTACCCATACAACTTCAGGTTTCATGGTCAGCCTGTAGAGAAGCAATGTGGTCACCATTCAGAGACTTGTGTGTGCGCGCGTGCGTGTGTGTGCGTGAGTATGCGTGCATGCGTGTGCACGTGTGTGCATGTCTGAGTGTGAGTGTGTGAGTGCGCATGCATGCGTGCTTGAGTGTAAGTGTGTGTGAGTGCATGCATGTGTGTGTGCTCATGTGAATGTGTGTGCGTGTGTGCACACGCATGCGTGATCTCATTGACTGACTGCATTTCCTTGCTGACCCGGAACTAATCAACTATTTAAGAAGCAAGCCAGTCTTCCTCGTACCAAGCATTGTCTATGATCAGCCCCTGATCATAGGACTTAGGACTGTGCAGCACACCCCGAACTGGGTGCGCTGCCTGAATCCTGGGGAGCTGGTGCTCTCGGCCTGTGAGGATGGAGAGCGTCCCCACTCAGCTCCTTGTCCAGAGCCCAGAGCTCTGACCTCCTTGCGCAAACAAGTCCTGGTCAAAGACACACCTCCTTTCCTGTGGGGTTTTTGGAACATTACGATGGACAGGGATGCCCCACAAGCGAGCACACTGGCTCAGAGAGACTGCGGCAGGAGCTCCCTGCCCTCCTGAACACCCCGCCCCTCTCGGAGTGACCCGTCCAAGTGTGCCCCCCGCTGAGTAAAGGAGGCCTCAGAGCCTAAGTCCTGGACGGGAGTGTCCTTCCTCTACAGGCCTGTCCATCAATGTGTCCTGCTGGTGTCCTGGTTACAGTGGGGCTAATACCCACATGGCCAGCAGTTTGAAGCTGCCCACAGCTCCGGTCACCATTCACAGCCTCTGACACCCACCGGGGTCACGGGGAGTCAGCAACAGTGAGGACGGAACCCTCCTTCAGAAAACGGCTCAGGCCGGCACCTGCAGGCAGTTTCAGAAGCGAGGGGCTCAGCCCACCAGACACAGACCACCATTCAGAAACACCTGGCATCCTCGTCACATCTCCCACGGGCACCGGGCGCTACAGAGGCTACAGGAAGCTTCTCTCCTGGGCTTCAGGGTGAGGAGGGGGGCCATCAGGCATAGCTTGCCCCCTCCGTCCCTGCAGACGCTCGACTACTTCTGCTGTGCCCGTCCATCCATTCACAAGCAGGCATCGCGGCTCACAGACCAGGCCTGGAGGGGAGCTGGACACCCCCCACCGAGGCAGGGCTGGGACTCTGAGACACTCCCACCCACTCACTCTTAGCCTTCGTCGCCCCAAGTCAGGGACCCACTGGACCAGCTGTTCTCTAAGACCATCCTTACAGGGTTGCTGGGGGCTTGACTCTGGGAGAATCCACTCTCAGTGGGGACTCAGGTTGCATAAACGGTTAAGCACTAAGTCGTTTGCTGGAAGGTCAGTGGTTCAAAATCCCTGGGCAGCATGAAGGAGAAAGACCTGCATCCTGCCCCCACACAGGCAAGGTCTGGGGAACCCCAAGGACACTGCTCGGTCAGAAGGCACCCCCAATGCCAGCCTGCAACTGGATTTATGCCCTGTGTGGCCAGCACCACACCCACTGGCCCTGGCCCTTGCCTGAAACTACCCTTCCCTCCTGTCTGCGCTGGCGGCCGATCAGTGGGAAACACCGGCCTCCTCGCCCCGGCCCTTCTCCCGTGTCTCAAGCACATGGCCCATGGAGGCTATGCCCTTACAGCTGACGCATTCCAGGGCTCACCCTGGTGCAGCAGGCATCCTGTGGACTGGCCTCGGTAGACATGCCCAGTCTCGGTCGGTGGGCACCTGGGTTGTCCACCTGCTGGGGGCTGAGAGCGGGACTCCAGAAACCACTGAGGGGCCAGTGTACATTGGAGTTTCTGCTTTCCTGTCGTGGGCATGGGCAGCCATAGGGTCTAAGAAGAGCCTGCCCCCCAGCCCGACTGGCCTCAAGGGCAGTACTCACTGGTGGGTGGACCCGGTGAGGGCCTTCCCCTCACGCTGGACCCCGGAAGCTGGAGTCTTGTCTCTGGTCAGAAGGTCGAAAACCTCGTTGTTGTAAACTTCCACAATGGAGACCTCGGCCTCGGGCCTCCACAAGGGATTTTCTGAGAGGAGCCTGCGAGACACAGGGAGCACGGAGCAGAGATGTCCAGGACTCCTTTGCAAAGGCGCCAACAGGAGCCTGGTGGGGAGGGGCTGTGTGTGGGGGAGGAGGGGGTGGGGGTGCAGGGAACTCAGACGAGGCATCTGCTGGGGTCTTGCCAGTCTCAAAGGCTGTCAACAGTCCACAGAGAAATCAGCGTTGGGGACAAAGTTGTTTTATTGGGCTTGTTTAGGGAAGTTCGGGATGAGGAGGCTGGTGGTGGAGCAGAAAAGCACTCCATGGACACCGGAAAGGTCAGTGGTTCCCAGCTGCCGACCGCTCTGAGGGGGCAAGCGGGGTCTCTGGGGGTCAGGATAGGGTCTACGCCCAGACCCAGCCTGCAGTAGCCGAGCTGTCAGGCAGCGCTGACCACAAGCGTGTCCGTTTCAAATCTTGTCTGTTTCAGGAAAGAGCACACCCGGCCTTCTTTACCAGACTCCAGACACTGCCTCGGTGGGCCCCCACTCCAAGCACGCCCAGGGGACAGGGCAGCACCTCCCCTGTGGTCCCCACCCTAACTCTTCACCGGGGAGGACGCCCCGTCTGTCTCCTGAGGAATGGCTGACGGTTTCCACCCACCGTCCTGCGGTGAGCAACCCCGCCGTAACCACCTTGCTGTACGATCGTCGTTCAGTTTGCTTGATTCCGCTGTCGAGGTCTAAAGTGTTTGATTAGCACGCTAGCCCCAGGTCACCCGGCTCCTTCATTCAGGCACACCCAGAGGAGCCGTGCAATAGAGGCTGCGGGCCGCCGCAGGGCCGCCCTCCTTCCTGCATTCTTTGCAGATCCCCCAAGCAGGAAGACCGCAGAAGCATACAAACATGACCCAGCTCAGCAATGCCACCGTGCTTCCTCTTCTTTAACCGGTTTGACTCTATTTCATTTATTTTAATTCATTGTGACTTCATTTCGCTCATTTAGTTTCACTTTCTAGGAGAATGTTGTTTTCTTTTGCGTCACCTAACTTAATTGAGGTGCTTATTCCAATGACTTTGAGTTAATTTCGCTTCACTCTATTTTAGTTCCATTTTATTTCATTCGACGCATCTATTTTATTCGGGTTTTATTCCATTTAAAACAAAAGAGCTCACAGCCAGAGCCAGAGAGAATTACTAAAGAGCGCTGGAGGCTGCGGACAGACAGATGACCAGCACTGGGGGCGGGGACAGCCCGTCTGGAACCCTTAGAGGCTGAGGGCCTGGGAGGCAGTTCAGCCCAGTGGCTTCCCATTCGGGGAGTCCGTGTGACAGGGGCTGCCCGCCTCTCTGGGAGCAGCTGGTCTTGTCTTTCCTTAGCGAGCCCCCAGAGCCCGGAGCCCCCGGCTTTCCCCTCTGGCCACCTGCTGTCTTCATTTTAATTTTTGCTCCACTGAATGTCAAATTATGCCATTCCACTACACTTAACATAACCTCCCTCAAATGATATGATTTTGTACAACTGCGTGCAAGAGGATTTAAGTGGATCACATTTAGCTTAATTTCGTTTTAATGCAATTCAATATTCTCTATAATCTGTTGTAGTTTTCGTTTGTTTAATGCCATTTATCTTCCGCATTTTAAATGCATCTTGCTGAACTTCTCTCACTGCTTGCTTGCATTTGTTTTAGATGAGTCCATTTATCTTTGCTTTGCCTCTCGGTTCCCATGCCAGGTGGTTCTACGGGTCAGGACAGAGTGCAGCCCTGGGGGTTCTGAGACGTCAGATCTGAACGGGGGGCTCTGTGGGCATCAGCTCATGGTATACGTCGCCCACTGTGCCACAGACCTCCTTGGCTCGACACAGTTATCTAGTCCATAGAACACTCCCTCTGCTCCTTGCTGAGCTGCGTGGCAGGGGGCTGCTTCCCCACTTGACAGATGGGATGACGGAGGCCCAGGGGGCAGACATGGGGCCAGGGCAGCCCTGTGCTGGGCCCTCGCTGGCATCCTCTGCCTGCCCAGGGGCCGCCCTCCCTTCAGAAACCTCCCTCTGGCAGCCTTCGTGAACCGGAGCCTACCGTGGGCACTGTCCAGATGGCTACACGGAGGAAGTGCAGTTCTGATCTCCAGACACCCCCGCCCCGCAGCCCCTTCCTCTGGCATTTCTGTTGGCGCAGCACGGGGAGGGTCTCACCTCCTCAGGGGGCTATGAGAGAAACCAGCGGGAGGACTGCATTTTGCTACATTGAATCCCCTGGGATGGCATTTTCTTCAGCTTGATTTTATTGACCTCAACTCTGATTCCGTCTCTGCATCTGCCTTATTTAATTTGGCCTAACTTAATTTACTCTCGCTTGAATTCGTTTACTTTATTCACTATCACGTTGTCACTTTCGTTCAACTTCATTAGGAGGCTATTTCACAGTCTAATTTCATTTGCCTGTGTTTGCCTTAACCGGTTTTCATTCAATTTCCCTGCTTTTGCTGGAGTTGTAGGCGGGTTTGATCTGGTGTGATGCAGCCCTGGTGGTGGACAGGACACCGAGGGCCACGCAGCAGAATCTTGCAAGGCTGAGGGTTCCTTTGGGGCAGATCATCTTTTTCCAGAAACACAAAGTGCGGCTGTGCAGGCAGACCCAGGGCTGAGCCCGCAGGTGGGCAGCAGAGCTGCCGGCTCAGAGTGGGTCCACTCTAAGGACGGAGGTGGAGTCATGCCTGTGGGACCTTCTTCTGCTGATGGGGCATGGCGCCAAGTCAGAGGACACATTGCGCACAGTCGGAACCTGGACGTTGGAAGCCTGGATCCAGGAGAAGGGGGGCCTGATAAAGATTGGTATCTTGGACACGAGGGAGCTGCAGTGGACCCGTCCTGCCCATCTTGGACACAGTCAGGAGGGATGGTGTGACATTCAGGGTGCAGGGGGACGATTCCCAGTCCCTCGTGAGGTCCTATGCCATCTGTGACAGGATACGCTGTCCCCGTTCAAGGAGACCCGTCACCAACCATGGACGAGTCCAATCAAGCATGCTTCGGTCACGAGTGGTGACTGGAAGGCAGGCGCTGGGGACTGAGAGGAAGGAATGGGGCTTGGGAAACACTGTCCCAGTGATGCAGGCAGGGCGGCAGGCAGTGAGAGCGTGCTGAGGGGACAGACGCGGCTGGCGGGCTCAGTGCACAGGAGGAAGGTCGGTAACCAGACAGACTGTTGTGGGGGGCCGCGTCCATGGTGAGGGAGGTGGAGGCCCGGGCTATGTTCCATTTGATGCCCACAGGCCACTGTGCCCAAGAACCTGGTGGACGGCAACTGGCAGCCCAGAGTGCCATGTGCAGTCGGACCTGGCTTAGGACAAGAGACCCAGTGCCCACCTGCCCAGGCCTGGGAGCATTGTGGGCCCCGGGACCCCTCGGCCAGAACTGCCCCTGAGGTGGAGGGGCCCTCACTCAGTGGGCACATGGCCCCCACCACAGAGGAGGCACATGGACCCACCACAGAGGAGGCACATGGCCCCCACCACAGAGTGGGCACACGGCCCGGCCACATTGCGGGCTGCCCAGGGAGGAGGCCTCGGGCAGGTAGGTACCTGAAGAGCTCCTCGGCTGCTCGGGGGATCACCCCCAGGTCCCGGCAAGCTTCTACAGCCAGGGCCGCCCCGGCAGGCCCCAGCATGGTGTGGCTCTTCCCGCTGCCTGTCTGCCCGTGGGCCATGATGCAGACATTGTGCCTAGAACAAAGCGACCACCATGGCTCGGGGTCTTGCTGCTGGGCCCAAGGAGAGCTGACCGGCGTGGAGGTGGGGGCTCTGTGAAGGCCCCGCCACTCCCTCCCACACCGGGCTCCCCTCTACCCCTGTGCAGGGCGGGCAGGGCCCTGATCTGCTAACAGAGAGGCCAGCGGCTTAAGCTCACCAGTTGCCTCTCAGGAGAAGGCAGGAAGACTGGCAGCCTGGGGAGTCCCGGGGCCATGAGCACAACTGGTGGGGTGGCCAGGGGTGGTGTTTGCTGGACATGGGGTGCACTGCACCCTGTCACTGCCCATGAGGTGCCCGACTGGAGGCAACGCTATCCCAGGACCTCGATGGAGGCGGGCTTTTCTCCAGACAGCCCCCGCTGCTGCTGCCATCGCCACCCTGCTTCAGGCCACCCCAGCCGAGGTCCTCCACCCTCTTCAACGCACACAGGACAGCTGTGCTGTCTTCCGCGGAACCTCGCGCCGGCCTGGGGGCCAGGGACCTGGGAGGCCAGGCTTCTGACCTCTGAAATACAGGAAGTCCCACCCACGTGTCCCCCTCGGTTGACTCCGAACGCATGCTCTCCCAGGTCACAGAGCTGAGTCCTGACAGAGCTGACCCACAGACACGCAAGTGGGGGTGTTCCCAAGGGACTCTGGGACCTTCACATCTTGTCCCTGAGGAGGACATGGGGTGTCTGGCCTGTGAGTGGGATCTTGTCTGGAGCAGGCTCTCTCCTGGCAGGTGGCATAGGAAATCGCAGCCATCGAGCCCGTTCTGACCATCGCCGTCCTCCAGGGCAGGAGGCAGGCTCTGTGGGTTTCTGAGATGGTCACTCTTTACGGACACAGAGCCTCAGCTTTCTCCCGAGGGGCAGCAGGTGGGCTTGAACCCAACATGTAGGTAGCACAGCACCACTGGGAGCCCTCTGAGTGGATGGGGAGACCTGGTTACAGGGGAGGAGGTGGGAGGGAAGGTGTGGCCACCCCATCCCATGCCCCGGGCTTCCTGGGGCCATCAGGAGCTGGGGCCGAGGAAGGACTCTCCCTGGGCCTCCCGGACCGCAGAATGACTGCTGGTTCCCTAAAAGCCCCGCGGTGGCACTTTGCTCTGAGCAGGGACTGCGGGAAGGAAGGTGGCTGTGGTACAGAAAGCCCACTGCTGTCTGCTGCCCAAGTGGTTGTGGTTCAGAGTGGGGCTGGGGTGGCACTTGAGGCTTGCCCATGTAACCAACAAGACACTAGGCCACCCCCCGAGTCTGCTGTGCCTGTGTGGGAGCAGTCTGCCTGAAGCAGACGGACAGCTCCTGGAAGGGACGGCGGGGGCCAGTGGTGCAGAGGGGAGCCCCCGGGGGACCCGCAGTTGGTCCCCTGTGTGGTGGTGTGGCCTGGCCTGTGTGTGGCAAAGCCGCATCTGTCTGTCTGGCTGGCTGGGGGTGGTGGGACGCACTGCCACTGCCCTCAGGGGCACTGGAGCTGGTCTCAGTGAGCGGTGTTCCTGTGAGCAAGTCCGAGGACGCTTATTCAGTGCTGCAGTTCAGAGCACTGATTCTCCTGCTGTCTTTCTGCTCGAACAGAGGGGTGGGGCCTGGTGGCCGGGAGACGCCTCAGAATGTGCACGCTGCACCCTCGCTCTGGCGTGCCTACTGGCGCCTCGGGGAACCTGAGTGGTTGGCACGGAGAGGCTCCACTCACCCGTCCAGGAGAGACGCGAGCAGAGGTCGGACATCCTCGAACACGGCGTCCTGTCCCTCAGCTGGGCCGTAGACTCTGAGTCGTGGTGGTGGTTGGGGTTGGGGGGAAGGGCCGGGGGGAGCGGGGGGGAGACAGAGAGAGAGTGCAAGAGCATCAGTGTCCCCGTGCTGGAACATCGGAGGGGCAGCATGCCCACGCCCAGCTCCTGAGGTGAGCGCAGCTTCCTGAGAGGCAGGCCGGTCTGTATGGTGGGTCACTCCCCGCACATAGGAAGGACCACCAACTTCCCCAAGGACAGACCGGTCCGTGAGGCTGGTGAGAAGGTTTCACATGCTATGGACATGGGGGTGGTCAGGAGAGACCGTCCCTAGGAAGGGCACTGTGTTTGGTGATGTGGAGGGGCCGTGAGGGAGGAAGGCCCTCAAGGAGAAACACTGGGACGCAGGCCCTGGCTGTGAGCGACGTGGCTGTGGGGGCAGCTGGTGAGTCCACAATAGAGCGGTGTTTCTGGGGTCCCAGAAGCGCACAGGCAGCAGCCGTGACCCAGCCCGGCCTCAGCACCAGCTCCACTGCCCTTCATGGCTGACAGCAAGCACTGCGGCAGGAGTCACTTCCTTGCAGCAGGGCAGGGACGCAGGCACAGTCCCTCGGGGACTTGTGGCCATGGGCTCTAGTGGACGCAAGCAGACCGGCCCACCACCTGCCCAGAGCCCGCTGCCTGGCCAGGTCCAGAGCCGCCGCCCCGGGCTCAACTGCTGGCCTTGCTGGTACCCCCCCCCTGCTGCCCCCACAGAATGCGCCAAGTTGATCAGAAACACAGGCCCTGCATTCCGTGTGATGCAGGTCCCCAGCCTTCGGGGACAGTACCCACCTTTCAAAGGAATAGGTCTTGTCCACCGGGGGATGGCCGGGGCGGCTGCACGCCACCCACAAAGTCTCCTAAGAGGAAGACGAGAAAACCATGCTGACGCCCCTTGGCCTGCCGACCCAGCCTGCCAACCTAGGCGGGCACACAGAACGCGGGGTGCCTGGAGACTCACCCAGGGTCGGGGCTGGGCCATGGGAGCAGAAACCACAGCCCAGACCTGAACCAAACCCTCCACCGCCGGCAGGTCAAGTCCTGGCAGCCCGCGATGGGCGGTCCCCAGGCTGGGGAATCACACAGCCTTCACTTTGCTGAGTGCCACGGCTGGTGAGGCTTCCACAGACCCTGCCATGGGCAGCCCAGAACCTGACCACAAAGCCACCTCTGCGCTCCCTGCCATCGGGTGGATGGCAGTGCCCCCCCCCCCCAACCCACCCCGCCACCCCATGGGCTTCTGAGACTGTCGGTCCTTATGGCCATGGACAGCCTCGTCCTGCTCCCATGGAGAGGCTGGTGGTTCCAAACTGCTGACCTTCTGAGGGACCTTCTAGGCCCACAGACATAGGGACACTGCTAGCCCTTGAGGGACGGGCACCCACATCTGCAGGTGCAGAGAACCGAGTCCGTCCACCCCTGAGCCAGCCCCAGGGCCCAGGACACTTCATGTGTAGGACCGGCATGGACACCGCCCACCCCAGGGTGACGGCCACGGGCGGGAACGAGGGCCAACACGCTGCAAACCAGAGGTGAGTGGGGCTGCCCAGCGTCCAGCTGTAGGACCCAGGGGAGATGCAGCCCTGTGCATCGTGCTCCAGCGAGGGGGGTGGGAGAACTTCTCTTTCCCCGGGCGAACAGAAAATAAGACTTTGGAACAGGCTCTGATTCCAAGACAAATGCTGATGAGGCCACATGAGGCATTCTGAGAACTGAAGCAAGCTAAGTCACAGTTTAGAGGGGCATTAGCCAGGGACACTGGCTCTCTGAGCATGGCTAGACCCTGGGCAGCACACGGACACTGGTCAGGGGCTCAGGTCTGCGGCCTGACTGCTGGGACCCAGCCCCCTGGGCCCGTTTCCGAGGTTCGCTGCTGAAAGCAGCTCCTGGAATATGCTGGAAGCAACAGCTAACGCCATCGGCCAGGGGTCCAGTCCATCACCGGGAGCCTGGACAGAAGACCTGGCACTGAGCCCCCAAGGGTTCTGAATGCCCCTTGACCTTTGGCCCCTCCCAGGGCTGCATATCTGCTCTGGGAGCAGTAGGCAGGGAGAGGACACCTGGGGCGGGGAGCTGGCTCCAGCCAGCAGGCACATTTCCTGAAGGACAGAGGGTGGGGGTCTAGCCTCGACCAAGGCCCTGGCTCTCCAGGGCCATCTCCACAGGGATCCAGGCCAGCTCCCTGGACTGCCACAGTGTCAGGGGGTGAGAGACAGAGATAATGGGGGGGGGGGGGAGGTAGGGTGCAGGGGTGAAGTGCAGAACCTCAGACAGTCCCCTCAGAAGCAGTGGGTGTGGGATGATGCCTGAGATCAGACCCTTCTGGGTGCCCCGGGCACTGTAAGGCAGAGGCAGCAGTTCCCATGGGTTCCACCATGGTGGGTTAGGGTCAGACCCACTGAGCGGGCCTCAGGGGCAGGCCTGTCAGCTGTGCCCGTAGGGGCCCCCGTCTGGAGCGCAGCATGGACTCCACCTGCAGTCACTGTGGATCCAAAACAGGATCACACCCTGGTAAGGGCCACAGTGGGTGGGGCAGTCGAGGAGAGACCTTCTGGCCCCAATACTCAGTGCCCATGCCACGGGCCCACGGTGATCTGGCCCCCATCTGACCGCCACATGGCATGATGGAGGGGGTGGGGGGCGCCCAGAACACTCCTGCTGTGGCTGTTGGAGGTCTCACCTTGGCTCTAACCACAGGGACCCCAACAGAAGGGCTCCCCCAGATCGGAGTGGACAGTGCTGAACAAGACCAGTCAGGGCTGTTAGCCTGGATGGGACTGCCCCGCTCAGAGTGAGGGCGGAAGCGGGGGTGGAGAGGGGAGGGGAGGGGGCCAAGCCATGATGTTGCTGTGGAGCACACAGGCCTTGGTGGGGGCAGAGCCCAGAGTCCAGTGTGGGGAGGGGCAGATGGAATCACCCGTGGACCTGGGTGATGTTGGAAAGTTTTCATGGAATAGTCCCGTTTCTTGTAAAGCCAGAGCAGGACTGGGTGACCCTGGCGCCCTCAGGCCAGGAGCCCGAGTTCCTTGTGAGGAGACCGGCGGGGACAAGGAGGGAAGGATGGGGAGGCTGCGGCATGTGGATGCAGAGGTGCTGCTGTGAGAAGGACTAGGTAACTGTTGGTTGACCTGCCTGCCTGCCCCCCCCCCCCGCCCCCCGCCCTGTTCCCTGATGGGAAAGACCCTGCAGGTGGTTAGTTTCAGAATGCGCTCCGTGCTCCCAGTCCAGGACCTGAGAATCCAGCCCAACCGCTCCTCCAGAGTTCACTTCTTTGAAGCCCTCTTTGACATTGCCCCTGTTGAAGTCTTCTGAGTGCCATGGTCGACCTTATCAGCCAGGACACGATCATCGATTCCCGCATTGTTTCTGTTCTTGATGGTGGGGTTCTGGCGGTGCTCCTTTGAAGTTACCATCAACCCATCAGCTTTGTTCTCTGCTTCTGTCCGTGCTGGCCTGGGTCCCAGGCTGGGGAGAAATGAGCTGTGGGCCGCTGAGGGTGGACGGAGAAGTCTGCCCAGGGCTGCTGGGAGGGGACGGTCTTTGGCTTCTCGGTCGCCCAGCGAGCTGAGTGAAGGCGCTTCTGAGAGTCAAGGCCTGACTGTGGCCGCCTCGGATTAAATCCACAGCAGTAGCTGCTGCTGCTGTGCTCGGTGGAATGCTGGCCTGTGGCTCCCACTCACAGCCAACCGGGCACAGCAAAAGCAAACACGCCCGGGCTGCTCGGCATCCCACTGCTGCTGTGTCTGAGGCCATGGCTGAAGTCATGGGTCCGTCCAGCTAGTCAGGGACACCCCCCACCCCCCGTCTCACCACGTTACCCAGGGCCCGGTCTCCCAGCAGCCGTCTGGAGCAGGGGAGAGCACACGGCACCACCCTCGTCTCTCAGGAGCACTCTGGCCCGAGCTCTGCCAGGACAGGTCTGTGTGCTCCCCGTGCTGCTGGAACCACTGTCGGTGCTTCCCCATCCACATGCGCCGGGGCTGCTTGGTCTCCTTATGCCGAGCTGACGTTCGTCAGCCAAGGGGTGGGGGGGTGTTGAGAAACGTAGGGCCTTCTGGACCACGTGACCGACACCGAGGGGACTCTCGGTCCAGCACAGCGACCAGACTGTCCTGGATGGAGCTTTGTGTTCTGGCATCGGCAGGAGCTGCAGCTGCCCTCTCCCCCCTCCCCTGCACACAGCACAGGCCAACCATCTGTCCGTCCGTCCGTCCGACCGTGACCGATGCCAACGGAGCCCAGCATCACTCATTGGGACGCTTTTTGCGTGGGCACAAGGGGGCTCATCACAAGACTATGGAAAAGCAATGAAAAGACAAGGGGATCTAGGAGGCCAGGAGGCTTCCCCACAGAACTTTGGAAGCCCCCAGCCCTGTTTGCACCATTGCTGTGCCCTGGGCTGCCAACCCCCGGTCTGCAGTTCAAAACCACCACAGGAGGAGGATGCAGCTGTCTGGGAGGCCCACGGGGCCTCTCTGCCCTGCCCGCAGGGTCACCATGTGCTGGGATCCGCTCGGCGGCTGTGAGCGTGGTTCCTGGGATTGCAGTGATGGTGGCCTCATGGAGGCCCTCACAGGTCTCCCCCACTGGACGGAAGCCCAGGGCCCCCTCAGCAGCGGCTCCTCTGGGAGCATGGGGCTTCGTGCTGGTCTGCTCAGGCCAGGATTCTCTGACGTCGGGCAGTGAGTGCAGGCCTGACAGTAGCATGTCGTCCGCTCCACGATGGACTCTGCTGCAAGTAGCTGGGGAAGGTGGGGTCTAGAGGGAGCAAGTCCCAGGGCAGGGTCACTTTGTATGCACTGCCTTCTCCCTGACCGGGGTCCTGCGTGGGACTCTTCCACCTCAGGTGCTTCTGACTGGGGTCGAGGGCCCACCCAGTTCCTGCCAGCCTTGGGTTCACGCCCCTCTGTACCCACAGACCCAGGCCTGTCTGCGTGGACTTCTGCCTCCTTGTCTGGCAGCCCCAGTGGTGCCAAGAATTGGGGAGAACCTCCAGCTTGACCCGTGGATGGCAGCCAGACTGGATGTATTCCCCTCTGCAACAGTGTGAACTAGGTTCTCAGTATCTATCATTTCTCTCTCCCTCCCTCCCTCTGCTCCACCTTCTCCAGAGAGGCCAGCCTGCCCTAGTCATCATGTGTGCCTCCCTGCCTGGCCTGTGCTGGGGGATCCACAGACACAGATGCAGTGCAGGTCGTCCACCTCACGGTGGGAGCACTCGGCCAGGAGAGCAGGAGTTAAAGGTCACAGTGTCTGTTAGGGAGTGCTTCCAGCATGGGGTGATGCGGGGCTTTGTGCTGCAGGGGGGCTCATCCATCCGTCTCGTTCAGCACCTCTGCAGAGATGGCTTCACCCTTCAGAGAGGCCGCTCAGCTGTGTCTGTCAGCAACCCCAGCAACTCACCCCAGTGACCTGACACCCGATTGTGTCATAACGTAAATCACCGATGCTGTGTGTGTGTGTATGTGTGTGTGTGCGTGTGTGTGCCCACACGCCACAGGTCACAGAACAACACCAAGAACTGACTGGGGAGGAGCCCAGCAGCTGAACTTAAGACTGACCTAGAAATGTGTTCTCCTATAACAGAGGGTCACAGATGATGGGAATCAGACAGGAGATGCCATGGACATCCCTGAAGTCCGACCTCCGGAACTCGGGCAGTAACGGACTTGCCATCAAGACAAGACTGATGCATGGTCCTCGCTGAGGTGGCACTGGCCTGCAAACTGAACCAGGATGGGATGGGGGGAGTGGACCCAACACCCTCTCAACCCCGTCCGACATGCAGGAGTGGGAACAGAGCCACAGCCCGGCCTCTGCTCTCTTGGCAGGTTCAGGGGTGTGCAGTCCTCTGAGAAGCAGATCTACTAGGTTGGCAAAGAAAGCATCAACTAACCTTTGACTACAGCCCCAAACCCACCCACCCAGAGAAATATGATCTCCTGTGGGGGACGGAGCAGAAAGATCGTGCGATGTTCCCACCGACATTTCCAGGCCCCTTCACATTTTGATGGTTCCGATATGACAGAGCCTGGGGCGTGTGACATGGAGATTCCATGGGATGCTGACAGAAACCTGAGAGGGCTGCCTGGAAGAGGGAGGAGGAGGAGGAGGACTTGTCAGTCGCTGGGTCCAGGCATATTCTCTCTGCCGGCTCCTGCAGGCTTCTTACAAGACAGGTTGGTCTGTGTGATCAGAGGTCCATGGTAGTTTCAATCCTCTTCCCCAGCACCACGATTCAAATGCATCAATTCTTACACTTACAGATACATAAAGACATCTACGTTTAAAGAGATCTAGGTGAATAGCTCCTTAAGTTTACTGATGGAAGTGAAAACAGGGACTCGCTCTGCCACACAGCCCCCACGGCCATGGGCCCATGGGAGGAGAAGGTCCCCATGGTCTCAGTGTGCAGCTCCCACAGTCCTGCCCCTCATCACACCTATTACACTTTGTGTCGCCTGTGAACCAGTGGCTTGATTTTTTACAAAGAGACCAGGACAGTGGGGCTTGCAGGCTGTACAAAAGGCCCAAGACAGAATCTGTGGAAAGCACGCCCTTCAAAGAGGCCCTGTTTCCAGTCCCTAAAGTCCTCTTCAGACTCACACAGTACAGCAACGTTAGCTCACAGGCCCGTGGGGGCAGAGTCTGGTGGATCCAGTGGCAGTGGACGCACCTCAGCGCTGGCAGGGTCTCCATGTGGCTCCTCCAGCTCCAGCACTCCACGTAGCTCCACGTGTCTTGTCTGCAGGACTGTCTCACAGGGAGTGTCTGTGTGTCCCGCCTCCAGAGAGCTATTTATCTCCTGAGCAACTCCAGATGAGGTCATCAAGTGAGCTGCGACCTAATTGACAGGCTACACTCCACGCCTCCACTCTGAAACGTCTCAAGTTGACCACAGATGATGTAAGGGTCACGGGGTTTGTGCAGGAGCATTATAACAGCTCACCCATCCTCTCTGGCCCCACTGAGACCTGCCCTGCTCACACACGCCCCTAGATCAACCCTTTGGGCCGGAAGAGCTCACCAAGCAGGGCTTCCTTCCCCAGGACCTATAAGGTGGAAGCTTGCAACACTCCATGCCCTTCTCCAGGAGCTGTTGGAGCACTTGAGGGGGTGGGGGTGGGGGATGGTGAGGAATGGGGGGCTGGCTCGCACCAGGAGAACAGGTGCAGGCTGTGCTGCCACCCGGGGCAGGAGAGTTCACGCCGCAAACACCGTCTTAGTGAATGACCAAGTGCCACAGAAACAGCACATCCAAGAGCAGCAGCACGTCAGGGTTCCTTGGACCTGATGTGGTCAGCGGCATGGTCATGGGATGGGGGGGACAGTGGGACCATCAGGCCCAAGGCTTCTCGGACCCCACTTGGTTGGGACTACTCACATCATCCACGGCGTGCACCACCGTTCCTGCGACGGAGCTGTGAGAAGAGAGCCGGAGAGGGATCATCAGGGGTCCTGACTGCCTGCCCTCCCTAGTGCGCCACCCCACCCCTACGTCCCACATCCCCATGGTCCCCTGGACCCCCGCTATCTTCCAGACTTTCCTGTTTTCATCTCCACTCCCTGTGTCCCTCTGCGTTCCCACCTTGTGTGTGGTCAGGGAGTTGCGGGCCGCGGGGGCCACACAGAGAGGCTGCAGGTGCTAGAAGGCCCATGCTCCCTCCAGGTGCCTCAGCCCTGACCACCCCAAGGACTGCCTTGTCTGGTCCTACGACGAGCTCTTAACCCACAGCACAGACTTAATTCCAGCCCCAGGGCAGGGCTGCCCAGAGATGCGGGGCTGAGGGTCTTTGCTGGAGGGACAGCCTCACCTTTCTTGCACAGAGTGGCTGGTGGGTTTGAACCCCCAACCTTGCGGTTGGCAGCGCACTGCAGAACCCATGACAATGGCAGCAGGGCAAGCTCGACACGCATAGAGGCCTGGAGCCGCCGCAGTGAGCCGAGCACCAGCACTCACGCCACAGTGAGGGCCGAGATCTCTGTGTGACCGTGTGGGCCCTGATGGCTCTCTTCAGCCACATCAAGAAATGCGCCACGTACCTGCTTGGTTGACCTGGGTCGTCCACGCTGCTATCAAAGGGCAGCCGGGGGCGGATGCGACAGTGCACCCTGATGCTTCCTCTCAGTTCCTGCAAGGAGGCAGTTCACCGTGCACGCAAGGTGTGAGGCAGGGAGGCTCTGCCCAGGGCCTGGACCCCACGCCCAGAGCAGCAGGGCTTGGCATCCCTGGAGTGTCCTCTCCTCCCACAGAACACGTGTGCTCACTTCCCGCTCCCCTGTGCAGGTGCCTCTGAAATGCCAGTACCTCTGTCCATTACTCCCGCGGCCAAATCCCTCTGAGGTAAAGTGACCAGATTTTCACATTGGTAAAGTGGGACACAATTGGCAGGGGTGGGGGTGGGGAGAGGGGGTATATTCCCGTCTCGTTCTCCTGTCGTTCCTTAGCTTGTCGTGCATTCTTTCCAAAAATTGGGACTTTTTAAAAACACTGCAGGACGTGGGAAAAATTGCTTAGAATCGGAACTGTGCCGACAAAATTGTTTACAATCGGGACTGGTCACTTTACTCTAAAGGCCACATGGTGTGGTGTTGGGAAGGGAAGGCCAAAGGATCAGAGTCAATTGGGCTGGGGGAGGGCATGTGCTGACTGCAAGGCTGGGCTGAGTCCACTCGGGGCCTGGGCAGAGAGGCCACTGGAAACTCTTAGGGTGGAGGACAAGGCCCCAGGATGGCAGTGAATGGAGCCGAGGGGCTCATGGAAGCAGACTCAGCAGACAGGGCCCCTGAATGAGCATCAAATGACGATCAATGGCAGCTTTATCTTCACCTGTAGGCCTGAGTTCCAGGCATAATCTCGGAGACACTGGCAGGTCTGAAGAGAGGCACTGAGAGTCAGAAGCTGAAGTGTAGCCCTTGAACATGGGGTACCCACATTCCTTCTGACTCAGCCGTGACCTGCACTCAGACTCTGTGCTGCCACCACCATCACCACCACCACTACCACCACCATCACCATCACCACCACC
>PVJH01011274.1:0-69632 GCA_004026705.1 Nesogale talazaci | reverse complement strand
ATGGCGTTACAGCAAAGTTTAATGATGCTGCCTCACTTTCAGGAGGTCAGCGAAATGAGAAGGACCCCGAGGAGGAGAAACCCAAAGCTTTTATAGCCCATTTTAGGCGTGGCTCTATGTGATTGGTGCAGGGGCTCGATTGCATCACCAGTTACTCTTGAGCATGCGCAGTGCTACTTGTTTACCACCTACAGGCTAAATGTCAGGGTGCGGCCAGGCGCCATCTTGTAATGGCGAGCGCTGTTTTGTAAAGGTTTGGCTTCCACAGAGTATATTCTTTTTTTTTTTTTGGCATCACTGCTCTCCTGTGGTGGGAGTAGGAGGCCCAGCCCCACTGCTGGAATTGAACCTCCATCCCAGTGGGCCGCAACTGAGTATATTCTTATCTGAGTACTTCTATAGGTAATTGTCTTCCCTTCCCCCAGCTGGTCTTTTGATTTTCTACTCTTCCTAAAAGTTGGATAATATAACTACTATATGTGTTGGCTAATTCTTACTGGGGTTCAGTCGAGTTGGTGTTCTCTCTGCTTCCTGAATGGTTGCCTGATTCTCATTCATTTAGTTTCTCTATTTTTGCAGTTGATTTCTTTGCTGTGTCTTGTTCCAGAATCCTAATTATTTTAATATTGTTCCTCTTCATAGGATTGGATATTTTTCTCAAGTTTTCTTCTGCTTCTTTGCTTATTGTTTGTCTTTCCTTTTTTGTTGAAATCTGGCTATCCACAAGTTTGCTGTTGCAATTCTGTTTCTTATAGTGTGTTGGTGAACTCTATTAATTTGTTATTTGCTTTTGTTATCTCGTCCCTTAACTCTTGTATTTCCCTTTGGTGAATGGCTTTTATTTCCTCTACTTTTTTCCTTATTTTTGTTCTTGTTTCCCTCATGTCCTATATGACTCAAAGCAGCATTCAGAAGATTTCTTTCTGTGATAGATCAATGTCTGTTTCTTCTTCACTTCAGTAGATTCAGGACATTGCGTTTTGTTTCTCCCCTTTTTTCATTGAGATTTTTGAGGCAGGTGGCTGTCTGGATTTCATCTCAGAGCCATTTTTCCAGGAGTAAAAGAGCCCTGGGCTGCCTCTTTGGGAGACTGGAAGGAATGCTTCTACTGACTGCATGTGGTCATCTACACTAGGAAGTCAGGCTTCTGCATTTTCTCCCTGGAGTTTTACCTTCTTTCTAGTCAACATTTATTCCCTTACTTGCAGGTTAAGTTGGAATGGACCCTTCAGGGAATGCAGGCCACAAGAGGCCATAGGGGTAGCAGGAGGCAGCCTGAGATGATGGGGGAACGACACATGGATGGCAGGAGTTTGCTGAGCTTGGTCATGGTGGGGCTATGTGGCCACTGGAGGGAAGGGGGAGGGTACCAGGCACAGCAGAAAAAAACAAGTGTGGACAACTCTGGGAGTGGCAGGGGTGATGACAAGCTGATAGCTGATAGACAAGCACAGATTGTAGGAGGGTCCTGGGGATCCCAGGGAAATCTGTGAGCAGACAGCAGCCATATGGGTATCAATCCATGGCTGCACGAGTTGCCATTGAGTGGATACTTGGGTGCTGGCCATGGTAAGATCAACAGCAGTGCAGGCTGGGGTACCCTTACACCAGGTCGCAGGTCTTTGGGATGCTGGAGCAGAGGTATGTGCATTTCCCAGTTCAGGAACATACTCCAGTTGTCACAGAGACTAACCGTCTCACTCAGACCCTCCACGAGGCCTTTTGATTCCCAGACTCACTGATCTCCACAGAGCTTCCAAAGTGAGCTGCTTATCAGGGAAGCATCTTATTGGAAGTCTCTAAAGAATTTTATTAACATATTGTTTATGCAACCAAAGAATTCCATGGTCTGAATATATTAAAAAATTTCATAGTCAGAACCACATTCAATTTTAGAATATTTAAATGTTTCTTCTCATTATTAGTTTCCCTCTTCTAGAAGATCTATCCAAAACAAATATGCCTTTTTTTTAAAAAAAGGAAACAAAGCAAAAGATCAGAGATGATAACTCTCAGCCCCCATCGATCTAAAAGATGACAAGAGGAACATTAGAACAAATAATGACCAAACTGTCTGAGCCCCAGTGGTGTAAATGGTTGAGTTCCACCCGCAGGCTTGGCATTTCAAATCCAGCAGCAGCTCTTAGGAGCAACGCTGGGTAGCTCCCACAACCACCAGAGGGCAGTGATGTCCCCCCCCAAAAAATAATGACCAAACCATTAAATACTTAGAAATCTATGCCATCATAATTATATATAGGAAAAAGTACACACAATTCTTCAACAAATTTTTCAACTATTTCATCACTTCAAAAAAACTTATAAGTAAACAAAACCCAGAAAATATTTGTCCTGAATTCTTTTTTTTTTGGGGGGGGGGCATCACTGCTCTCTGGTGGTGGGAGTAGGAGCCCAGCCCCACTGCTGGAATTGAACCTCCGTCCCAGTGGGCCGCAGTCCTGCGCACAACCACTACGCCACCGGGGCTCAGCCCTGTCCTGGATTCTTTAATAGTTATATGATAGATGAACTAATCAAAATATGAGAATTAATCACAAAAGAATTCCAACTAATACATGCACTTAAATGTTAGAAAATACCACTAATGAAAGTTTGCCTTGATCACCAGTTGATGGCAAAACAATTCCCTGAGAGGTTGATGGGTAACAAATCATAAAGAAATCTGATGAAGTAATTAATAATTTTAATATAAATTATGTGGCAATAGATATCATTTGCTTTCTAAGGTGATGGATCAGAAATATACAACTCCATCCATCAAGTGTTGTTGCAAAAAAGAATTAAAACAATCTCGAACTTGAAGTCGTCAAGTCAGTTATAAGGAACTATTAGGATAAAGGAGCACATGAAGAAGCACAGCCAAATTTACAATATTGAAAACCCTATAGGATGGATATTTTGATTTCCATCAATAAATCAATGGAATTAAAAGAAGGAGGTCATAGAATAAGTAGTTACATTACAGAGTTTGAGAGGGAATTTTACTTAAGTCTTTGATCTAAAAACTCATCTAAGTAGACCTGCACTTACAACCATGCTCCATATGTTTTCAAGAACAACTACTGCAGAAGGAGATTGTGTATATTATGTTTTAAAGTGAGTGATGGACAATTGAACAATTTGGAGGTGTCTACCCTCCCGGAGAATTAGTATTGCTGCCTTTTAGTCCCTCTCCAGACATCATGATGCTTAAGGCATCATGAACCAAATCCATGGATTTAGGGTTGCACTTCTCTGACAAACATGGACAAAAAGATTGCTTTAATACAGTTGAATGAATGCATCAATCATTGCATTTTAATAAAGAAATGAAACTGTGAAAAATTTTTGAGTTGAAAGATTTGAGGTTTAATCATTTCCAGTAGTATCTCAGAAATCAAGTCTGGGAATCTGCTCCTGAAAGGTTACAGTCTTGAAAACCTTCACTGGAGATTTCATGAATTACAAACTTGCTGGCCAATAAAATGAAGAAGAATATTCTACAATTGAAGGGAATGTCCTTTTAGCTACAGTGAATGTCCTTTTAGCTTCAAAACAAATCACTATTTCTTTTTCACCAGGCAGCCTGATCAAAAGAATGCATCAGCCTATCTGTCTTTCTCTCACATGCATCCACAAAGGTAAAGACTGGTTTTAATAAAATAGTTTCAGTGAAATAAATATTAATCTGGACTATCACTCAATTCTTCTAAATGTATTACAGTTTACATCGTCCCAATGTTCAACTGTTACAACTCAAATGGAACCTTTCAAGCTGCCTGAATCAAAGAATCTCCAATACCGGCTATCTCAATGAACAAACTTGTACACCTTTAGCTAAGAATTTTGTCCCCTTATCAAAAGATATAGCACCTGGGGTCTTAAAGGATTAAAAGTAAACAAACAGCCATCTAACTCAGAAGCAACAAAGACCACATATAAGAAGCACACCAGTCTGTGTGACTATGAGATTGGAAAAAGGGATCAAGTGTCAGGCATCAAAGAGCTAAAAATTATATCATTATTAATGAAGGGGAGCACTGACTGGGGACTCAAAACCCATCAATAGATGAAATAATATTCCTTCACAGAGGGGTTGCAGGGAGGAGAGGAGCCAGTCAAGGTGTAGTGTGATAACGATGAGTTATGCCACTTTCCTGTAGTTCTCAAATGTTTCCTCCTACCCACTATCATGATCCCAG
Source organism: Nesogale talazaci (assembly GCA_004026705.1). Lineage (NCBI taxonomy): Eukaryota > Metazoa > Chordata > Mammalia > Afrosoricida > Tenrecidae > Nesogale > Nesogale talazaci. The sequence continues at coordinate 65,430 of PVJH01011274.1, read as the reverse complement.
TTCTGCCTTACAATCTGGCTGACCCAGGGGATGTACACTGAAGCCGGAAACATGGGGAATTCAGGATAGATGATCCCTTCAGGACCGGTGGTGGGTGGAGTGATACCAGGAGGATGGAGGTTGGGTGGAGTGGAAGGGGGAAACCAATTGCAGGGGTCTACGTGTGACCTCTCTGGAATATGGACAGCGGGGAAGTAGGTGAAGGGGCACATCAGACAGAGTATGATATGAAAAAGTATTAACAATGTGTAAATTATTAAGGGTTCATGGGGAGAGTGAATGGGGAGGGAGGAGAAATATGGGGAGGGGGTATTGGGGGCCTAAGTGGAGGGAGGATGTTTCGGGGATGATGATGGCCACAGGTGTGCAAATGTGGTATGCATACAAGTGACATATGTGTTGATAATGATGAGAGTTATATGGGCCCCAAATAAAATGATTTATTAAAAAAAGAGAACAAAACAATAGAATGCTATTCCTTAAGAGAATGTACTTTGAAGTGCCTGGTGTTATATAGCAGTAGGGTTATAGAAGTTGCAACTGTGATGCATCCAGTGATAAATCTCTAGTGTGTTCATAGATTGCATCTTCTTCGGAATTCTTTGGCTTTATGGACTCCACAGTGGTGCCAAAAACTCATACTAACTTAGGAAGTGCTCACATGTTTTACTACAAAAACATTGGTCACATATTAAAAGTGAGTAAAGAGTAGTCAAGTGTGGAGTTGCAGTTTTAGACACTTTGTATACCTTGTTATAAACTTAGAAGTGGATCCAAGCAAAATGGGAATCAGGATACGATAGTTTCAAGAGACAGACGTCTCAGCGATATTTAAAGATCGTTAGATTCAGACAACAAGACAGACTAAAGTAAGGGAAACGGAAGGTAGTGGTGAGTGAGTAAAATGCAAAACATTGACCTTATGGTTGGGTAACAATTATTTGTGAAAAGAAGATCTAGCATAGAACTATATTATTTTGTGCAGGAAATTGGATGAACAAAGCTAGAACTGACAACAGGATGTGAAATCAGCAATTCTGTACACCATACTTTATGTGAATGATATGTGTGATTTTTTTTTTTGGCCAACTGCACTTCCTTTCTCCCCCAGGTGTCTTCATCACAGTGCTTTCAGAATAGCATTTTCATCTAGAAATTCCCTGAAGGAAAAGCGTTTTATAAATTGGTTTGTGCACTGATTTTTTTCCTGGGCAAAAGTTTTCTCAAATAAACTAATTTAAGTTGATATGGCTATCATGCAGCCTTATCTATGTTATGTTGCCCCAAATGGGGTTAGTTTTCATGGGATTTAGGGTATGAGACAGAATAGACATCCTAGAAGACTGGAACTTTGTGTAAACCTGACATAAATTAGAGTTAAAAAAAAAAACCCTAAATATATTCATTCAAATGAAGTCAAAGAAAATTGATTCAAGGAAGAGAGTGTGAGATAAGGTAGCTGCCTGGAACTCACTTTACAATACGGACAAAGGATGTCAGGAAGTATGCTCTTCTGTTCCATGATCATATTCATTGTGACTCCTCCTGCTTAGAATGTAATTTTTAATGTCCTCTAATTATTATTTAATCGATCATTATCTTTTATTATTCAAGGAGTTTCTTTTCTATTCACTTAAATGTGTGAGAGCATGCTTAGTGATAAGAAAGTTTTGAATTTTATTCATATAACTTTCTGGAGAAAGATCATATAGTTTTCACCAATTAATCTTCAGAAATTAATCTTTCACCAATTAATCTTCAGCTTTGCAGTATTACCCAATGCCTGATCTTTTACTTTTAGGAAAAATATTTTGTTTTTATTCTTTACTTTCATAGCTATTAATATATATAACAACCAAAATATATTTAAAAATATAAATATCATTTTGGTACCGGATACATTTTAATTAAATATATTTAATTAAATGTTACGAAAACATCGTGGTTGGCGTTTTGGGGTTAATTACTATATCACACAATTTTGAATAAAAAGATGTTAAAATACCTTATAATGTTGGTGAGAGTTGGTCATGTTCTACTTAAATTTGAAGGAGAAACAGAAGATATATATAAAAAAAACCACAGCCATTCCCTCCATTCTGACTCACAGTGACCCTTTTTAAACTTTCTGAGGCTAAATTTTCACTGAAGCAAATAGTCTCATTTTTCTCCTTATGAGTCTTTGTAATAAATTTATTCAGTGCAATGAGTTATCTGAGTTTTTGAATGCTGTTTACATGGTCAGTGATTGGTGTGGTAATTATGTAATCTGGTGTCAATTTGGGACTTGAGAGAATTAAGAATGAAGGGTTTGTCAATCTGGTCATAGATAATGTGGCCTCTGTGTAGGCAAGGCCTTTTCCTGAAAATTCTAAAAACTCCTCTTCCTCTTCCTTGGATGCAAGAGGCACTTCTGTCTCTACTCACTTCCTGAGGAACATCCCTGAGGAGAAGCCACATGGACCTACTCTGATACAGCCCTGGGAACTGGAAAAGCCACATGGAGACTCCAACCAGCACTGAGATGCTTATAGTGCCACTGGATCCAAAAACTTTCTACTTATTGGTCTGTGATCATCCTGCAATTGGCATCATTGCATGTGTTTTGTGAGTCTGAAGAGAACTTAATAGATGGATATTGGACAGATGATCTAATATCGGACTGAACTGGGTTGAGATGCTTTCCTAATGTATATTTCCCTTTACATAGAGTTCTCTTATACACATATCAGGTTCCATGAATTTGTTTCTCTAGTCCATTGGGACGAATACAACTGGGATCTAAAAAGAAAATTTCTTTAATTTCTTTAACAATTCAAATCATTTCTTCATATGTTATCATGTTGCCTATTGGTCCAGTTGTGAGGTTTTCATTTTCTTTATATTGAGATCTAATTAATAGTGAAGTCTTTTATGTCAATCAAAAAGTGTTTCAAGTCCTCTCCATTTTCAACCCAGTTATTTTTTCTGCATATCATAGATTATTAATGAGTCTCCCTCCAACCCTGATGCCACATGGTGCTTACTACAGTTCAGTTTTCCAGATTATTTCCTCAACATATAGATTGAATAAGTAGGGTGAAAAAATACAATTCTGACGCACACCCTTTCCTGACTTTAAACTATGCTGCATTCCTTTGCTTTTTTCAAGTGACTGCCTCTTGGTCCTATGTATACTTTCTGCATGAACACAGTAGTGTTCTGGAATTCCCATTATTAAAAGTGTTATCCATAATGTCTTATGATCCAAAAGTTCAAATGATTTTGTGTAGTCAATGAAACACAGGCAAACATATTTCTGGGATTCTCTGCTTTCTATCAATATTCATATGATATCCCTATGACATGTCCTCCCTAAAATGGCTTAAGTATTTTGCACCGCCCCTGTTGATGTCCTGTTCCCTTTCGTTTCCCACCTTATTCTTTCTCTTGCATGTGGAAATCAAGTTATGGTTTGATCATTTCTGCATTCTGATGGGTCAGGTTTCTTCAAAATTCACAAATATGGATCTTTTCCAGTTAATTGACTAAGTTATCCTCCAAATTTCTTGGCATAGACAAGTGATTTCTTTTAACATTGCAACCATTTGTTGAAACATTGCAATTGGTATCCAGTTAATATCTTCATGTTTTCTTTTCATTAATGCCTCTAGTGTTTCAAGTTTAGTGTCTAGTTTTTCTTGCTATACCATCCATTTTGATCTTATGTTATCTTCTGAAAGAATTGACCATTGACCAATTCTTTTTCTACAGTCACTGTGTCCTTCCATCTTTTTGTACTAAGGGATACTTCCCATAGTATTTACTAATTTACTTATTTGCTCATAGATCCTTTCAGGATTCAAGAGGGGACTTGAACTTTTCCTCAGTTCTTTTGTCTTGAGAGATGCCAAGTGTTTTGTTTTTCCCATTCCATACATTTGCATATTTCATTTTAATGTGTCTTCTCAAGCTGCCCTTTGAAATCTTCTGGTAAACTTTTACATCACCATTTATTCCATTTGCATTAGCTACTTTACATTCAAGAGTAGGCTTTGGAGTTTCTTCTGACATTTATTTTTGTCTGTTCTTTCTTTCCTTTTTAAAAAACAACATTTTGTGTTATTTGCATTTGATTTCCTTGATGTCATTCCACAATTCATTTGGTCTTTGCTCCTCAGAGTTCAATGCATCATATCTAATCTCCAGATGGCCTCAACATTTAGGATGAATATATCCAAGGTCTTGTTTTGGTGTTCAGGGACTTGTTTCAATTGCCATTTGCTTTTACTCAAATTTGCAGTTGATACTTTCTTCCATAGACAGTCCCTGGCTTTGTTTTTCATCTTTCCTCTTGTATCTTTCCAAAGGCGTGGTTGATGTGAGACCTCTGTATTTTATCTGCTGATATTCATGGTATATAATCACTGTATGTTATGGATAATAATGTTTTGCAATGAATAAGTCTTTCAAAATTCTATCATGAGATCTCCTGTGTCCTTTCTATTAGCAAGGGCATATTTCCCAACTACTAATCTTTAATTTCCAACTTTCTTATTACAATCACCCAAAATGATAAACACAACTCGATGATATTTCAACTATCAGTCACCAATGGGCAGCATACAGACCATCATATAGGACATACTGTCAGAGAAGCAGTGAATTATTTCATGGATATTTCCTAATATACAAGAGGTACCCCTCCAAAACAAAAAACTCCACTGAACTGAACACAGTTTTTCCTGTACACATAGTGCACATTTTTCCTGAGAAGTGCGCATGGAGTAACTCATTCTGAGTCTGTGCACCACTGGTGTTGCCTGGGAAGATCCTCTCCGGTCACAAGGAATTTTTTTCATAAAAGCAGTTTCACTAAAACCTAGTTTTTTTGTGATGGGTGATTTAAGATAACATTTTGAAATGTTATTTCCTGCTTGGGGAAAATTGCTGCATAAACTGATGTGATGTTGAACACAGCTTACAAGGACAGTTTTCTCAAGTGTATGAGAGTTTTATTCATTTCAAAGAATGTGAAATGTTGACTGATTAAAATTCTTTCTAGACATCTGTCAACATCCAGAAAGGATGGAATTGAAATTGTCAACTTGTAGTGCATTTCAATTTTGTTCCACCAGGTTAGACTGTTAATCAAGCTTTCTATTTAGAGGTTCTGAATAGCTTATGTAACACTGTGACAAAAAAGATCTGATTTGTGGCAGATGGGGGATGGGTTTTGCCACCACAATAATGCATCTGCTCATATAACCATCTCAGGGCGCCAATTTTTGGCAGAAATATCATGTCTCTCTTGTCCCACTCACCTTACCCACCTGACCTCACTCCATGAGACTTCTTTTTGTTTCCTGGAGTGAAAAGGAACATGAAAGGAAAATGATTTGATAATGTAGATGAGTTGAAGAAAACAACAAAGGAGGTCCTGTCAACCATCCAAATAGATGAGTTTGAAAAATGTTACCAAGAATAGAATTGCAGATTTCACAAATGCACTAAGTATACTGGAGAGTACTTTGAAGGTGATATGATTATTGTATACAAAAATTTAAATATATAGGTTGGGGAAAAATTCATTTTGGGGGTCCTCCCTTGAATGCATGCTAGTTTTATTGTTGGTTGTGAGTTGGCTGATCCAACTCATTGTGAGTAGAATTGTTTGTAGGGCTATACTTTTTATGGGAGCATATAAAACGTGTCTTTTTCCTGATGATACACTTGGTGGTTTAGCTTCTTACTCCTGTAATGGGCATACTTCATATTTATGATCGATGGACATAAATCCTAAATAGTGTGTATATAATTACATATAAAATATATAACTATATGTACAGAGGTATCCTCTAGTTTGCAAAATTCACTTTATGCAACTTTGTATATTAAAGACACAGATTAGTACTTGATTTTGTTAAATGGAAGTCATCTGAAGGTGAATTTCACTTTTAAGGAAAGACTGAAAATCAAAACTAGCATTCAGTGCTTATTTTGCAGTGGCCCTTTAGCATGGCCGTATATATTGTGCGCTACTGTCGTCAAACTCCTTCCCTGAAACCAAGCTCCCTGTCTCAGCAGCAAACCATCACAGCGTGGAATTGTTTCCACAAACATGATATGTTACAATAAGTTTAGATTTTATGTGATATTCGGTATTATTTATTAAGTTACTTTTTGTTACCTACACAAAAGGGTAAGAAGAAGAGTTTTATACACACAAGGGCTTAATCTAAACCTGTTTAAACATGTCAATCAGTGGATGCTGCTGTCATGGTCTTTCTAGGTTTGTCTTAGTCTCATTAGAATGACTTTGTGTTAGTCTGGGTGGACTAGAGAAACAAAGCTTACGAACACTCATATGTGTATAAGAAAGAGCTTTATATATGAGAGTAATTAAGTATTGAGAAAACACCCCAGCCCAGTCCAGATGCAATCTATAAGACTGATATTAGCCTATATGTCTGACACCAATCTAGAAAGTTCTTTCTAACTCAGGGAACACATGCAATGATGCCAAATGCAGAAAGATCACACACCAGCATGTGGAAAGTCTTGTGGATCCAGTGGCATTGTAAATATCTGAGCACTGGCAGGGGTCACCTCACGGCTCCTTGAGTTCTCTCCATGTGGCTTGTCAACTGCAATGTCTCCTCCCTCCAATGAGTTATTTATCTCCTTAGCACCTCCAAATGAGGTCATTGAGTTTGACCCAATTGACAGGCCAAATTCCACCTCTTCACTAGTAAGTCTCAAATTGACGATAGATTATGTAACTACCACAGACTTCAAAAACCAAGTCCAGTAAGAGAAGTGGCTTCTGAAATCTACTATGTTAGTTATCGGAGTTAGCTGAGGCACCTAATTTTACTGCAAAAACTACATTAAAAATGTACTGAAAAACTTGACTTATACATGAGTACATACAGGAAATCCAATGTAGAGAGGTCAGCATAGAAAGGTATAGCAACAGCTTTTTATAGCTTGTAAATTACATTTCATTATTTATCCAAAATTGATAAAGGTGACAGATTTTCTCAAATGACACAGAGCATTCTAACCGCTTTGCTCTTGCAGCCTGGAGCATGTTCACTATTCTTCACTAATCTAACAGTTCAAATGCATCAAGTCTTCTTTTGTTTTCCTTTTTCATTGTTTGACTTTTGCACGCATCTGAGACACTGGAAGAGACTAGGGTTGGTCCACTTTTCCAGAGAGAAAGGCAGGAATGGAACATGAAAACAAGCATTTTAAGGTGGAAAGTAGAGGAAGCGCTGTTTTAAGAGTGTCTCAGTGCTGAAGGTAGAAGTTTTCAACATTTGAGGGAACATGTAGATGCTTCCCGCTGAAGGCCCTCATCCAAACACAGAATCATCGAGTTGATTTTTATGCTTGTTTTTCTATATAAAGTTTCTAAGACTATAAATTTTTACTGGAGAAAACAATCTTTATCTTTCCCCTGTGAAGAAACTGGTGCCTTTCAACTGTTGTCCTTGTGTTTAGTTGCACAATGTCTACGCCAGCGACCAGTAGCTCTCCTCCGCTGAAGGTAGTGTGTTGGAGAAATGTGCCAAGAGGGTTTCCGAGATGTGTTTATGTGAACCATATCAGTTAATTTCCTTCACCCAATTCACAACTGAAGCTGAACATCTTGGATGTGTGTGTGTTTTACAGGAATAAGGAATATCTAGAAACAGGAATTACATGAGTATATTTGTATAATAGGGCGTGGGTGGGTTTTTAAAAGTTGAATTACTTATTTATAGCCCTTATCTGAGAACAGTTAGTTCTTATGAAGTGGCCCTGATGAACACTTGCCCTCATGAGGAGATCATTCAAGATACAGGTGGCATAGCAAATTGTGGTGAAAAAACCAGATGGTGCCTGGTTATCAGAAAGAACAGCACCTGGAGTCTTAAAAATTTGTTTTAAAACAAGCAGCCATCTAAGTGTGAGGTATCCACAAAGTCCACACAGAAGAACACACCAGCTGTGTGATTCAAGAATTGTCAATAATAAAACCCAAGACCAGAGAATGGATAGGCTTCAAAACTTAGATTCTGAACACCTGCTTTACTAATAGGCATGCATGGCATTGTAAACCTAAAATCCATTTGCAGGATTTCCATATCAATTAAGCCTCCAGTGAATCCACTATGACCATTGAGCAGGGAAATGAATAGTCTTGCTATCAGACATAATACATTGAAATGTGGATTAATTTAGTGGATAGATTCAAATTATTTAACAATAATTTCACTGCCCTAATGACAGCTTAAAGTATCAAAAATGTATACAAAAAAGTAGTTTATTATATCATAAAGTTACTACTTTAAAAAGAACAAAAAGAAGTACAAAAACTGGAATATGTTATAAGAATACGTTTTAACTAACTATTGAAAATATATGAACTAATTCTTGACAAATGCAATAAAACTGTAAAGGCTAAAACACATTTTATTGCTTCTTAATTAGTGTCCTCACCTGCAATTCTCTTATATTTTGCCTAAGCATCATTAGCTTTGTGATGAATTCTTAACTATCTTTTCACTGTAGAAGTAGGACACCATTCCTTCAGAGGTAGGCCAGCCAATTAAACAATAGTCAATATGTTTGATAGAATAGAAATACGTAGGTGACTTTTCTTCTCTGAACATATTATGTTCATCTTTTTGAAAGACTCCTTTCCACTTCTGCTGAACTTACAGCAATTGTTCTGACATTATCTTTAGCTCTTTGAACATTATTAGAAATAGCATAATTCACTCGTAATATCTTGAGGGAATTTGGGGTGTAACACAAAGCTGAAACGAATGACAGCATGTCACCTTTTGGTAGTTTGGTACTTTTTCTCTTGATATTATATGTTGCTTTCTGAAATAACAAACACAGGGGAATAAAAATGTGGTATTTTATCAAAAGTATAATACATTTTATGAAATGAATAAATAAATATTACAAGCATAGTCCTGTCTAATTTTTATACCTATGGACAGAATTCTATGGTGCTTAGAATATGCTATTGCACAGATGAATGTTAAAAAGGAATAAATTTGTGATTTCCACATTGGGATCATCATCAAATGTGGTAATCACAAATTTAGCTCACCAAACATAAACAAAAAAATTAGTCATGGGTTATGCTGAACTAGTACAAGCAGGCTGAATTCTACCACTAGATTAATTTAGATGTAGTTAGGTTAAAATTTAATACCTTATCATTTTATCTCCCTTTAGACCCATTTTAAATTTGTAATAGTTTTCATTATTTTCTGCTTTCTTTTTGATTAAAGTTTTATTCTTTATTTTGTTATTGGTGCAGTAAGGGTTGATTGTTTGCATGTGTGTGTGGTTGTTTTTCTTTATATGGAATCCACACTGGGTAATCTATAGAAACAGTAAGTAACGGAATTAACAATTTCTTAGTCAATGAAAAGGGACAGTGGGAGACAATTGGGGGCTACTAATGAGTACAAGAAGGAAGAAAATGCTCTAGAATTGATTGTGATGATAATTGGATAGCTTTTAAAAGATGTTTAGATCACTGAATTATGAATTATATGTCAATAAAATGATTAAATTTGTTTTAAAAAGAAGATGGAAACAGAAGCTAAGGATCTTATTTTTGTGTGTATAGGAATGAAAAATATTTAAGTAGGGAAGTGACATGAATAGATTTGTATTTCAGAGAGATCCTTTACAGCAATATATCAGATAGGCAGAAAGAGATATGACATAAAGACAGAGAAATTTTGGAGCCTGTTGAAATAAATTGAATAAGATTTAATGAACATATGAATTAACTGGAAGTATTTTCAAATGGAGATATTTAATAAATAGAATTATTAGGACATGAAATGGATTAAATACGATGGTTAAGGTAATAAAGGGATCCTAACATCCTAATCTGAGTAACAGTTGGCATAATAAATCCAAATAGATAAGACATGGAAGAAGTAGGTTTAGTGGGAGAAGATAGTAGCTTTGGTTCTGTCTTGTTGAATTCAAAACAGTTTTAAGGAATCCAAGAGTAAATGTCTAGAAGATAGCTGGATATATGTGTACAAAGCTCAGCAGCAAGGGTGAGTCTGGACACTGATAATTCAAAATCTCGGCATCAAAATGATTAAATAGTCATTTGAACCACTTCCACTTTGATATGAAGGACTACCATGTACCTCCGTGTGAGGAGAAGAAAGGAAAGCAGGATGATTCTTAACTTTTTGGCCTAACCAAGTGGGCCAATGCTGATGTCATTCACTAAAATGGAAAAAAAAAACTAGTAAAGAAGCAAAACTTTTATTTTTGTTGGTTGTTGTTCATTTTGTTTGTTTGGTTTTTAGGTGGATGGACACCAAGATTCCTCTTTGAGATTGCTTTAGGCTTGAAAAGTCCTTGAGACATACAAGTGAAAGTATCAGGGAGGTAATTGTGTATGCCAGTTTGGAACTCACAAGGCAAGGACATGATTGGAATAAAAATTCTGCATCCCATCAACTCAGAGAAAAAAATTAAGTATTACCTGACCTTATCTACATTGGTTGATTTTAACTATGTATCCCTCTCAAAATAATAATAATATAGGATTATAATTTAGTGCATCAAATTTACACATATGGATGTATTTGGGTTTCCATCTATCTCTGTTCCCCTCAAGAACTGTAAGCTGTTTGAAGGTAGCATCAGTTTTTCTTAAAATAGATTTTCCCCTCTTTTTCTTTTTTTATGCCCTAACCCTAAATCCTAAACCCTAAACCTAATAAAGTAGATTCTTGTGATCTAATGGTTCCTCATAGATAATAGTTACTCATTAAATTGATTGAATTAAAAACATGGTAATTTAATTTATTTCATCTTATTCCTAATGAAGAGGTTGGCTTGTATTACCACTTCATGCTTATTCCACCACTCAGATGAGAGACCACTATAGATGGCATACATGTAATCAGATTCTCCCTAGGTAATGGTGCCTGGAAACATCTCACTTGGGTATTCTTTCTGCCAATGATAGATATATCATATACAGAATTTGCAGAAAATCACATTGTTGCTTTAGGCTGGATTCACCAGCAGCTTGACATGTAATGATGAAAGCAGTTTCCCAGTAAGGACATAGAGCTTTAGGTAGCTCTGTAGAATTGTATATTTTAGCATGAAATAGAGTAATGCCAAATAAAAAATTTCCTTGAGCGGATTGGTGATTGGAGAAAGAAGTACCTCCATGAAGAGGAAGCCCTTGTAAACCTCAAGCTAAAGTAACACCATGAATTATTCAGTGGAGATGGTCTATTGGGGTGGCTTGTACCTCTTAACCCAGAACCTGTTAGCAGCTCATGCATGGTTAGTGCATCAACACATACCATTACGCAGTAAACCATACTTAGTGTCATTAAGCCAATTCTGATTCAGAGAAACCCTGCCAACCAGTATAACTAATCCAAAAAATAACTATCCATGGGAGTAGAAAAGCCTAATTTTTCTTTTATGGTCTTGAGCTGCTGGCCTTGTGGTAAACAGCCCACCACATAACCAACGACCCCACCAAGGTTACTCCATGACATGATGGGTTGATATAAATTCATTGTGAGATAGATTGTTCCCCTAATTCATGGCTACACTGTTCATTTCTTCAACATTATCTTTGGACTATTGATGAAATAAAAAGTTAAAGGTTTCTTATGCTGAAGTCCTATTTATCATTTTTATATTCTTTAATGCTATTGTTTTCTGGGTTCCAAGGAGTCTATGTGTGTCCCTAAATGTCTCTTTCATTTTGCTGGAGACTTTTCTGCCTATAGTCATAGGAACTATGATTTGTCATTGCCTTTTAAATGGTGCCATTTTCAGGTTTTGGTATAGGAACTAGATGGCCTCAGAAAAGGATTGAGAATGTTTCCTTCATTTGTAATTTACTGAAAGGGCTTATATAACACTGGAATTCTTTCTTTCTTAAGCCTTTGTTAGTGTGCATCAGTGAAATGATTTAGGCTTATTTCCTTTGTGGATGTTTTGACTGGAAATACATGTCTTTAATAGCTAAAGAACTATTCATATTTTCTAATTCTTCTTCAGTCGGTCTTTGTGGTAGCTTTATAACCTTTGCTTGAGTCATGGGACATGTACATTTTCCTTCTCTGCTTTTTCTTGAGATGTTGTTTGCCCATTCAGAGTATGCAGCTGCTGGGAGATATTCCTCCATACAAATGAAATGGAAGAAATTGGAATATGCCACCACATGCTCTTTTTACAGGGTACTTTATGAGAAGTTGTGTTCTGGAGGTGTGATTTTTCAAGTTTTTCTCTTTGGGCTTTTATAAAAATGTGGAATTTTATAAGTATTCTGCATTCTTCAGCATGATTTTAGAAGTATATTTCTGGAGGTAGCCCCATGTTCACATCAGTACTGCCTTTTCAGGTGCCCTGTATTGAATTCACCTGGCAAAGGACTTGAAAGAAGTATAGAACCCAGAAGGATATAGATGTCTAATTGACCCTGTTATATTCGTTATTAGATTCCATTGGGTCAGTTCCAGCCCATAGCGACTTTGTGCACAAAAGTAGGAAACCCTTTTCAGTCCTGCTTGGAGCCATCACTGCAGCGACTATGTCAGCCCATCTATTTGAAGGCCTTCTTTGTCGCTGCTCTTCCTATTTTACCATGCATGATGTCCTTCTCCATGGACCATCTTGCTTCACATACCCAAACAAAGTATGTCTGACTAAATCTCACCATCCTTGCCTAAGCATTCTGGATTAGCTTGTCTTTTTAAAAGGCCCTGGTACTTTCAATATTCTTCACCAGCACCATAATTCAAAGGCAACAATTCTTCTTTGGTCTTCTTTATTCATTGTCCAGTTTTTACATGCAAATGAGGCAAGGGGAAATACTAAGGTATGAGTCAAACAGTCCTAGTTCTCAACATATTTCCTTGTTTTTCTATACTCTAAAGAGGTCTTGTATAGCAGATTTACCCAGTGCAACATGTTTTTGATGTCTTGACTGCTGCTTCCATGAGCACTAAATGTGAAGCTAAGAAATATAAAATTGTTGACAATTTTCAATCTTTTCACCATTTGTAATGATGGTCCATTTGTAAGGATTTGGGGCTTTTTTATTTTGAGTGGTAATCCATACCAAAGGCTGCAATCCTTGTGCTACATGAGCAAGACCTTCAAGACTTCCTACTTTCAGCAAGCCAGGCTGTGTCATCTACCTTCCTCCAATGCCGATGTCAAATTCTTGTTCATGCAATCCAGCTTCTCTAAGGATTTGCTGAGCATCCACCTTGAATAAATATGGTGAGTGGATATAACCCTACTGTACACTTTTCTGATTTTAAATCATGCAATACTCCTTCGTGCTGTTAGTACAATTGCCTCTTGGTCCATGTACAGGTTCTATATGAACATAATTAGGTGTTCTGGAATTCCCATTCTTTGCAAGGATAGTCATCGTTTTTTCTGATCCATACTGTGGAATACCTTGGCACACTCAATAAAATACAAACATTTCCCTGGCATTTTCTGTTTTTATTCAAGATATACCTGACATCAGCAATGAAATCCCTTGTTCTATGTCCTCTTCTGGATCTAGCCTGAACCTCGGTCAACTATCCTGCCAATGGATTGCTGCAACTGCTATTAGATGATCTCCAATAAAAGTTTACTTGCATGTGATATTAAATATATTGTTCTATAATTTGATCATTCTATTGGGTCACCTTTTGTTGGAATGAGGGAAATATGGATCTGTTACAGTCAGTTGGCCACGTATCTGTCTTCCAAATATCTTGGCATACATGAGTAAGTGCTTCCAGCATTTCATTCACTGTCTGAAATATTGCATTTGGTATTCCATCAATTTCTGGAGACTTATTTTTGGCTAACGCTTGCAGTGTAGCTTGAAATTCTTCCTTCAGTACCTTTCATCCTTGCTCATATACTATCGCCTGAAATGGTTGAATGTTGACAAGTTCTTTTTGGTACTGTAAATGTAAATAGTCTTTCAATCTTTGTTTGATACTACCTACATCTTTCAATATTCTGCCCATAGAATCTTTCAATATTGTAACTTGGGGCTTGGATTTTTTTCTTAAGCTGTTTCAGTTTATCACAAGCAGGATATGTTCTTCCCTTTGGGTTTTCTAACTCTACTTCTGTGCACGTATCATTATAACTCTTTTGTCTTCTTCAGTTGCTCTTTCAAATTGTCTGTTCACCGATTTTAATTCATGATTTCTTCTTTATGTCTTTAGCTATTCTACAATTAAGAGTAAGTTAGAGAGTCTCTTCAGACAACCTTTGATCCTTCCTTTCTTTTTATTGATTTTTTGCCTTCTTCAGGAAGGATGTTCTTGAAGTCCTCTCAGAGATCATCAGGTCTTCTGTCATTAAGGTTTAATACAGCAAATATTTTCTGGAACATTCTCAAAATTCAGGTGGGATACACTTAAAGCCATATTTGGACTTTGCTGAGCATACACATTGAATAAATATAGTGAGATTGTTTTCATTTTTTTGAGCTTCAACTTGAACTTACCTATGACAAATTCTGTTCTAGAGAATTACATGTAAGTATGTTGTTTGGTTAGCCTGGTTTTAGCTGCTGATATTTAGTTTCTTCATCGCCTCTGCTCATAGATGTAGTCAACGTCACTCCTGTGTATTCCATCTGAGAAGTCCATGTTCATAGTCAGTTTATTTGTGTTGTAAATAAAAGGTATTTGTTATGAACAAATTGGTCTTGTAAAAATATGTCAGGTGATCTACAGCTTAGTTTCTATCATTAAGACCCTATTGTTCAACTACAGTTTCGACCTCATTGTTTCCAAGTTTTGCATGCCAATCATCAATAATAATCAATGCATCATTATTCATATTCGATCAATAAAGATGGTGATAGAATTCTTCAACTTATACTCTGTTCTAAATTTGTTATAAACTTATACTCTGTTATAAATTTGTTATAAACTTATACTCTGTTATAAATTTGTTATAAATGTGTACTCTGGTGCATAAATTTGAATAATAATTGTATTGATAGAATTTCCTTGTATGCAGAACAACATTTTTCTATAATAGACAGTATTATA
This sequence comes from Nesogale talazaci, assembly GCA_004026705.1. Lineage (NCBI taxonomy): Eukaryota > Metazoa > Chordata > Mammalia > Afrosoricida > Tenrecidae > Nesogale > Nesogale talazaci. The sequence continues at coordinate 50,353 of PVJH01011274.1, read as the reverse complement.
CTTCAATATATATCTTGGATTGTCCTTTTTGACTATGAATGCAATGTCATTCCTCTTGATTGTGTCATTTTCAGCATAGTAAACAAATAATGTCAACCCACTCAGTCTCAGAGCCTTGTTTGTCCCACATCCTAACCCCAGAATCTAGAGGGATATATGTGCTCTGCATAATGTGTATTAGAATTCATATTTCAGAGTAAATATAAGAAATGTTCTTTCATTTAGCATGTTTCCATTAATGAAAACACATGGTTTCAACAACAAATTAAAAGTGGGAAATAATTGCATCATCAGATGGTTAAAGGAAGTTCTTCGCTTAATCTAGAATAGCAAATTAATTAGCATGAATTTATTTATAATATTTATCTATTACTACTATAATATCTTTGAGGTCACCTCTTTTTTTTGTTTTGTTTTTTGGGGGGGGCATCACTGCCTCTGGTGATCGTGGGCACTACCCAGTGCTGCTGCTGAGAGTCGCCACTGGATTTGAACTGCCAAACTCGTGGGCTGCAGTCCTGCACTCAACCACTTACTCCACCGGGGCTCAGCCCTCCTCTTTATTTTTTTTCTGTAGTGATAATTCGTTTATGGATTTAATACTTTCCTAGAGCTTACAGAATGGGTTCCTGAGTTTGTCAATTTTATCCATGATTTCTGTTTCTAATTTATTTCTCTCATATTCATTATTAGTTTATTTGAAAACTAGTTTTGGACATATTTTGATTCCTCACTCCCCAGATCATCACTTTTTACATTTAAATAATTCATTTATTGCAATTACACAGATTTCCTAAATATGTAGAGCTGCAGGTTTCTATCCAAGGCATGCTTTTGCTGCACCTTCCCCTACGTTCATTTTGTGCTATATCCTTACTTTTATTCACATTTTGACATATTTTCTAATTTCCATAGGGATATTTTTGATTCACTAGTCACTCAGAAATACATTGATTAATTTTCAAATATTTGAGTTTTTACATATTTGATAGCTTCTTATTTCCAATTTAATCCTTTTTTATTTGGGAAATGATCTCGAACTGAGTTTTCAATACAAGGAGAATTCAAAAAGTTTGTGGAAAAATTCCTTAATGTTTTGTGGGATTTTTTTGAAAAGAAAAGGAGATACAGATAATGAATCACTTGTATGGTTTAATAATTCAGACTCTTGAATACATTTGAAGGGGATGGAAAGAGTTCTTCCCCAGATCACAGCCCAAGCAAAGAAAACACATGCCCTAAACCTGGATGTGTAAGTTTCTCTCAAGTTGGCAATATATAGGGATGCTTTTAAACAACTTGGTTTTTACAACTTTTGGTCCTTGTTTTGCAAACTGGATATTAGGAGAAGTCATAGTATGGGGGAGGAGGTATTACCCACATACTTGTAGCTTGCAGGTGGCATCTTTTCTTAAATGTTGGGATTTTGTTTTTAGCAGTTGCATTTGTGGTAATATTCTTTATGTCTTTTACATTTTTTAATGAACTGCTCTCTGAAGATAGTAATTCCAAGTACAAATAAACTCTTTATGGGTGCCTGAAAGATGATAAATTCCTGAATTTATTTAAATACTTAAGGACCTCTAAGAATCTGAGAATTCCATGAATATTAAACCCAGAAAATATGCAACAAATCCCCCTTTGATAGCCTTCTTCTTCTGTTTGTGATGAACTTGTTTGTCATTAAGAACTTCAAATCCATTTCAAGTTTACTTTAAGCTTTTAATTCTTTTTTCTGTGAACTCTTTAAAAACCTTTCCTCTATCTTAAGACTTGCTTTATGAGCCATCTTGTGATCAATATTCCAAATCCATCTGAGAAATCATTTTTTATCCTACAGGTTTTAGGTATAATGTTATATAATTATCTATAACAACATGGTCAGAGATAGAACTGGTCACAAATCACTATTATTTATGATTGTGTACTTGTTCTATTGACTGCGGATAACAATGGAGACAAGTCAGAATCATATGAAAAGGCATTGAATTAAAGAGTGCAAGGTAAAAGGTAGTTGAACTCTGAGCCCGTTTTCTCAATAATGGGGGACTAAAATAAGAATATTCCCCTTGTTCACAGTTAAGAGAGGAGAAGGCACAGGAGAGACAAGTAGTTTAAGTGAAAGATGCTTTCAAAGCAACAGAACGAGAAAGTCTACAACAAATTTTCAAGTTAGAGCCAACAGGGTTTGATATTGCTAGTGAGGAAGTCTGGGTTACTAAGAAAGTAGAGGCAACACTTAAAGAAGCCAAATTATTTTTTTCAAGCAAAATCGGAAAGAAAAAATATGCCAGGCCAAAACACCACAGGGCAAACTCCCCTCAGCTTGTCCCTTCTTTCTTGAGAATCCGAGTGACGTGCATAACTCACAAAAGAAGAAGAGAACAAAGGCAGCAAGAAAATAAAGAACATGGGGAAAGGAACACCAGGAAGTCAAACCAAAGCGAGAACTGACAGGAGGAATTCAGAGAAATGACCACCAGAAAGGTTCATGCATTCACCTTTAGTTGTGATGAGACTATAAGTGCCTTGACAGTTCTATTGTGAATTGATTGCAAAAATGTTTTTCAGTCTCTGCAGTTTTCAAATGGCTATCACTTTCTATTTGTATAAGATCTGATCTAATATTGTGTTTTGAGATGAGATTTATAGCTCCTGCTGGAACTTCTTTAGCCTCAAAGCAGTGAATTCTGTAACTATTGAAAGCAATATCATTCTGGTATTAACATCTGAGCGACTTTGATGGGGACCTGAATCTGTGACTCAAATCCAGACTTTACAGGTAGCTCTGTCAGTACGTGTTCAACTGCTTACTAAAAGGCCAGCTATTCCATTCCATCAGCTGCTCTATGAAAAACAGGAAGGAAGGAAGGAAGGAAGGAAGGAAGGAAGGAAGGAAGGAAGGAAGGAAGGAAGGAAGGAAGGAATACAGACAGCAGCTGTGTTCTGTCCAAAGGGTCACTCATTCAGAATCAACTACATCCATCAGTGGGTTGGGTTTGGCTTGGGCTGGGTCCATGTCTATTTTATCAAGTTAGCAAGGATTTCTTTTCTATCATAGAGTTTCTCAGGATTCTGTCTTCTATTGTCTTTTGATTGTTATTTTTTGTCTCCCTGGATAAACTGATTTATTTCCACGGTTCCTTGAATTTTATGATCTTTATCACTTGTCTGTCAAACTCTTCAGAGTCTTTCAAAATTCACATCATTAGTCAATTCCTATTAATGTTTAGAAGTACAGGTCAGATATTGCCTCTTCTGTAAACTATTCTTCAGCTTTGTCTATGTAGGGGAAAAACAAACGAAACTCAAATTTCTGATATTCATATTTAGTTCCACTATTGCTCTTATTTTATTATTATTTTTTTGGGGGGGGCATCACTACTCTCCGGTGGTGGGAGTAGGAGGCCCAGCCCCACTGTTGGAATTGAACCTCCGTCCCAGTGGGTCGCAGTCCCACGCACAACCACTACGCCACCGGGGGCTCAGCCCTGTTCTTATTTTATTATTAATGTATCTTTTTTTCTTGTGAAACTGAACACTGAGAGGCAAGATTTGTGTTTTATTTTTGCAAATCTGTGCTTAATACAAAGGAGCTCTGATGGCAGAGTGGTTGTGCATTGGGCTACGATACACAAGGTCAGTGGTTCAAAGCACCAGCTGCTCTGCAGGAGAAAGACAATGTTTTTTTATTCCCATAGTGGTGAAGTCTCAGAAACTCCAGGAAAGTTCTGCTCTGTCTGATGGGGCCACTGTGAGTCAGCACAGACTCTATGGCAGTGAATTTGGAAAGTGCTTAATAAATGCATGCTGAATAAATAAGCTACCATATAAATAGATTAATAAATATGTGTTATTTATTTAAAATGCTTACTTAGTTTTAGTTACTTCAGAGATAGGAGAAGGAAGGTATTGGAAAGTTCCAATTGTAGTTGGCTCATAAGTGGATGATAAATCTGTCCAGAAAATATCTTTTCCAGGACATGTAAAAATATATAAATATAATCAAGGGAACTCATCCTTTTTTTCTTATGAATTTGAAAATCCTCATGATTGTGTTTTTAAGAAGACTTCAATGATAAACCCATTACATATGTACTCATTACATATACTTCTTCTACAAGTGGTCTAGTTGTTACTAAGACTTTTAAGTATTTTCATCCATTTGAATCAATTTGTCTGCAAAATTGGAGGAAATGCCAAAGTAAGACTCCTTCTTGTCTGAAATAAAATAATGTATCTGCCCGATCACTGTCAATATAGTTAAGTTTTCATCATTCTGGGGAGAAAAATCGAGAAATATATGGCTAATGGCTAGAGACTTTAGGGGAAACTGTAGTTGATAAAATGGTAGATGATACACTTGAGATAATTTCCTAAGTTGATAAGAAGTCTCTTATGAAATCCAGAATTCTTGTTACATGATATGATTAAATTAACTTCACCATTTAACAGTGTCAGTCATACTATTAAACACACATGATATCTTCATTTGAGTTGCCATAAAATATAAAAATCAATAAAATAATTAATCCTTGAACCACAATATCCTGTATATTCTTATAAACTTACTAGTTATTTACTTTAAGGAAAATGATCAATTTGAAGTATGAGGTTGTTTTCTCAGCACATTAGTGCTTGAATAGCTCTAAAGAAAAAATATCACTCTCAACTTCCATAAGTCCCTTAAAAATTTCTTTTGGCTATCACTTGAATAAATAAAACAAAAATATTTGCTTGCTATTTTATTATTTCCAGAAAAATTTGTGGGTGTCAACAAACTTTAATATTTCTTCTGAGGACAGGGTTAGATTGCAACATGTTGACACACAATTTGCTACTACTGCTGCTTAGTTTCAAGAATATCTTTGTGTATAGTTGGTTGCTTTTCCTTAAAACATGCCCAGTTTTATACCTTGTAATTTCATCTCTATGACATTCATTCACACAACATATGAAGGGACAGTAGCTGAATTACTTATATTACTGGATGAGAAAGACTTATTGGGCAAAAAGAAACAGCTTGTTTCTTTCTGTAAGTTTTGTTTAAATTCAAAATCCCAGGATGTGTGTGTCTAATTGCTATACATATGAAAGAGAAATAATATATTACCTTTCTTTCTATCTTTCCAAATAGTTTATCCAAATAGTTTATTGAGATGCAATTAGTATATACGTTGGTCATATTAAGATGAGCTATATAAAACATCACTAAATCAGTCCTAGAATGCTCTCTTCCTTCTTGTATTCATTATTTCCCGCTCACTTCCCCATCCATCCCTACTCCTCGCTTCTGTCTCAATTAGGAATTAAACCAGTTACAGTCTCACTAAATTTGCCTATCCTGGTCTTCTTTCCCTAGAAAACATACAAAACCAAAAGAAAACAGTTTGCTATTTCTGGTAGCATTAAAAGAGTGTTGATGACAGACACTGGTATAAACACACACACACTATGCATATCATAGTTTCCTTATAATAAAGAACAAAAATAAAGTTTTCTAGACATAACAAAAAAGTAAGTTTTCTTTTTGTTGTTAATATATCGAATCATAGCACAATAAATAATCTATTACTAAAGAAACTTTCTTAGAAATTCTATAAGTTCCCTTAGAAATTTGCTACTAGGAGCTATAGAGTTAAAGAATTGTGCTTTTACATGGTATGTCATATACACACACACACACACACATATATCACATGAAGGCATATATCCAGTGAGGAAGTGTGCTGTGGCAGTGTAGTGGTTGTGTGGTTAGGCTTTGATCCAGAATGTCTGAAGTCGGAAACCATCAACCCCTCCAAGGGAAAAAGACAAGCGCGGAAACTCACAGAGGCAGTTCTACTCGACCCTATGATCACTACGACTTGCCATTTACTTGATCACAGTGAGCTTGAGTTTTGGTATAAAAGACCTTAAAGCCTTTATAATTCACTCAATAATTAGAATTGACTTTGCCATAATTATTAAAACCCCCAAGTTAAGTTGTTATTGTTATACTGAGTTAATTTGATGGCGTCAGGAATTTCTGGAGGTCTAGAAAAATATTCCTTCCATGCTTTCTTTTGTGTGTGTCTTTAAAGAGCAGGTTAACGAGGTCAGTGGTAGTGGCCCGGTCCATGGTACGGTGTTCTGTGTTCTGCTTTGGGGGTGGTGACGGTGGTCTAGTTGCAGATCTCTCCCTGTTCCAAGCAAGTAGGGGTATAGAAAGCCAAGGAAGTACAGCAGTGATTGGTTGGGTGGACTGATGAATCATTTGAGTTAGTTTCTATGACCCTGTGACTAAAAAGGGCTAGATGGTGCCCCTACTGATTGCTCTGAGGGCGATTGCACGGGAGGGTCCTGGGTGGATTGGCAGAAGAGTGAAACATTCTCGGAATCATAGAAGTATCCAGGTTTTCTGGTTGATGAAGACTGGTAGAACCTCCAAGATTGTAGCCCTTGTTTGTCCTTCAGGTATGGATGTAGACTCAACCCCACTGCTCAGTGTCCACAGTGACAGACAATGGACTGGTCTATTTGGAAATGGGAGCACTGGATTAACCGATCATTTAAGATCAGCAGAGGAGTGCTTTCTCAGAGGTAAAGTTTAGGAGGGATGGAAGGGAAGGAGAAGATGGAGAAAAGCACATAAAGGGAATGGAAGCCGGGTGTTGCATTGTGCGGAATGACATGAAGCAGGCGTGGTGGAAGAGGGTGTTGAGTCCGTGGGTGATCCACTTTGTGGACCTTAAAATAATTCACGGTGAAAAGTTAGAAAAATAAGAAAGATAAAATAAAAATAACCAAGACCATGGATTTTAAAAGATCCATATCTAGGTATGTTTTGTTTTGTTTTAAGTACAAGTTAGAAGGAATTTTGTGAATCTGGATATAAGACAGTAGCTTGTCATTAAATATTTACTGTTTTCTTAACCCAAGAATGCAAAATGTTTTAAAAGACTAAACCAAATGCAAATTTGAGGTGAACTCAAGCCTAAGGCAAATATGAAAAGAGATATAATAGCTTAAAAGCAACATGTATACAAATGTGTTTAATACAAATGATGTGTTGACTGTTACAAGAGCTATAAGAGCCCCCAATAAAATCTCTATTTGAAAATAAAAGTTTTCTTTTGATTCATTCTCTAGGGTCAATGATCCCAACTTGCAGAATAGGAATGAAAAAATGCAACGAGAATATTATACTACCTAAGGAATTTTGATAATCACTGGAGTCAACTTATATCAGCATTCATAGAATGGAAAAAATATTTCTAAAGTAAAAGTACAAAACTTAATTTCACACAAACTGAAATTTTCTAATTGTTGGCAGAAATGACTTCTAGTGCTCCAGAATCCCATGATCTCAGGAAGGCACATGCCATGATGTCATCTGAGGAGATTGCAGTCCTCTGCAGCAGACACCCAGACGCCCAGAGCTGCTTCTCCTCTATCCCCCGTGGGACATACTAATCCTTGTATATGTGATGATATTACAGATGATCAGAAACCAGAGTTCATGTTAAACTAGATCAGCAGAGTTTATAACCTATGGAAAACCTCTTAAGAATATGTATGTATATATATATATACATATAGATGCATATATACTTAGCCAGAAAAAGTTGACCAACAAATAAGGAATACAAAGAATAATGAGTCATTTGAAGGATAATGAAGAATCTTGGAATTACCAGGGATTTCCAGAAGAGTAAAAAAATCTGTCTTGAAAGACGCACAACCATCATGCTCCTGAGAAATCAAGAGCTTTGCCTTGTGTGCTTTGGACATGTTGTCAGGAGAGACCAGTCTTGGGAAAAGGCCATATGGCAATTCTTAGTAAAGGAAATGGCCAGTTAAAAAAATTTTTATAGACCTTTTTAATGAAATGCATTGACAGAGTGGCTGCCACAATGAGATCAAATGGGTTAGTTTGGAGGATGACAAAGGACCAGGCAGTGTTTCAAGTGTGACACCTCACAATGGCACCTCAGGGTGATGGAGTCCTAAAACAAGTTACACTGTGGATAGGGCTGGCAGGCCTTCTGCTTAATGCCATGGGCCAATCACAAAAGGACAAGTATCGCATGACTTCACTTATGTGAATATACAAAAAAGCAGCCCAACTGGCAACTGCTATGCCACCAGTGCCTGTCTGGACTGCAGTAAAAGTCACTCTTCTAGATTAAAGGAATCTACAGTTCGGAGAGACAGAAAGAATTAATCGTTTATAAAATTAACTAGTATTTGAAGGGTGGTACCTAGTATATCATACACAGAATTGTGATGAAAATGGACAAATAGTATTTTGAACTTGGAAATAGGAAAAAAATAACTTTAAAGTGTCTAGGGAAAGTGGGAAAGTATGATAGGGAAAAAAAAAACAGCCTGGGATAGAGAAGTAGTCTCATCCCACAATCTGTATACATATAAGAGGAGGAATTATTGCAGGTTGGAGAAATAAAAGATAAATTTGGGGACTTCCCTGTCTGAATTGAAAGGTGACTGTGAATAGCAGGTGTGAGGAGGCTGAGAAGTTTGATGAGAAGACAATCCCTCTCAGTATTCCCCATGAGAAGAGCTGAGTGTGGGCTTTTGCAGAAGATCCACAAGATGTATCAAATCACAAGATACATGGACAGATTTTGTTTCCAGGGGAAACGCCCCAATATATCCATCTCTCTGAAGGAATCGATGTAAGTCTTAAAGGAATATTAAACCTAGAAAATGTCCACACCTCAGAAGTCATTTTCATCAAATGGATTCCCTCTCGACAATTAACGTGACACACTCACAGTTTTACAGAGTAACATTGGGATGCTGTAGACCAGTAAACATGTGAGGGAGGGCTAAGGAATAAACCAACAGTACTGAAAGAAAGCAAACTGCAATTGGGTCTGCATTACTATTATCCTCAGGGGCTTCTAAGAGCCACTGAATGTAGTGTTGGCAATGGTAATTCTCAGTGGATCTTTTGTGCATAGATGGTTTGGATGCCAAGTGTTCAATTTCTTATATTAATCAATTCTACCATATTACCTTAACATGTCTCCATGGCAATCCAGTGGCCATGATTTAGTCAAGCCAGTAATGTCTTGGCTCTTTTTCCTTTATAATTGGTAACATTAGCATATAACAAATTGTAAGTAGTTACAAACTGCATTAGAAGAGAATTTTGAGCATCTGAAGTTAGAAAATTTAGGGCTCTCTAAATGTTTGCTCTCTTGAAAATACCCATGACTCATAAGGTCTTACAAAGTAATTATTCACTTCATTCATCCGTACAATTTCAGGCCACAGGTATTTTCAGTCCTCACCAAATCCTGTATTTTGCTTTATTAATCATTTATCAAGTCTTACAAATGTTCAAGCAGCTCTGTTTGCATGGCACTGAATGCACTTTTATTTAAATTGGAGTGAATGAATCTAATTCAAAATGAATATGAAATAGTGCCAGAAGATGAAAGTAATTATTCAGATTGCATTTTCAGAAATATTTTTAGCCATACTTCTTAATCCTGTGAATAGGTCTAGTTCAAATTTTATTTCGTAGATCCATTCACCCTCTATTCACTTTATCAAAGCACAACATCTGTGGTGTCATTGGAAAAATATTGTCCTACTGAACACAAGGTTGAAGATTCAATTTGTCAGGAATTCCATGGGGGAAAGTTGAGACTATCTGATTCCATAAAGATGTACAGCCTCAGAAAAACCTCATAGGGTTCATGTATTGGAATCAATGCAATGGCAGTGGTTTTAGAATATATACTGTATCTGAAAACATATATTTACTTATACTTCAAATATATATCAACAATATCTCGGTACACATATATAAGGAATAAGATATTCCATGGATTCAAATTGTACTAGGAAACTAAATTGGAAAAGTACATTTACTTCATCTTCCCCGAAAAGGAACTCTCACTTTGATTGATGTTTAAATATTAAATACTATTTTTAATTTCAAATAGTATGTATTTCATGAGGCTAAAGCCATTTTAAGGTTAGAAAATGATACAACCCCAATGTAGCTTATACACTCTTGACCCTTTTATTAACAGGCAGAAAATTCTGTATGAAGAGTGTTATTGAAGACCAAAGTAATCATCTGCAGATAGTAAAGTCATCATCTTATATACTATGCATAGCCTAGATATTAATTAATGTATTTAAATTTCAATAAAAACAGTTTATTTTACTGAAAGGAATTATTAGTAGACCTTTTGACAAAATTGAAGGAAATTCAAAAAATGAGCATCTGGAAGAAGAGATACCAGAGTGATTTGGAATTTCTGAGGGAAATGGGTGTTCAGGTCTGACAGGTTATCCCCTCACTACATCTGAAATTAGGAAGCAAGTATCGATGCCAGGACCCAGGAAACAATACAGGGAACCCCACATCTCCACTTCTGTGGTCGGAGAAGGGGCTCTGTGATTGTCTATTCAGAATCATTAGAAGTTGAGCAAAGACTATTCCTCTACAACAGCAGTTCTCATCCTGTGGGTCATGACCACTTTGAGGATTGAATGACCCTTTCACAGAAGTCACCCGATTCATAACAGTTGCAAAATTACATTTATGAAGTAACAATGAAAATAATTTTATAGTTGGGAGGTCACCACAATATGAAGAACTAAGGAACATAATTAAAGGGTCATGGCATTAGGAAGGTTGAGAACCACTGCTCTACAGTATAGAATAGCAGATAAACCAAGTAATAACCTAGGATACATTTGACACAATCTGAAGTAGTTCTGTCTTCTACTTCCTAGTTTTAGGACTTGATTTACACTGAACATCATTAATTCCTCTTTTTTGACTGATTTATCTGTGTACATATGACTAGTTTCTTTGACATTGCATAGACATAGCCCCAAAGTTCTTATGCACATAATTATATATATATATATATATATATATACAACTAGTTTTGATTACTTATAATATTCTACAAACTAGACACTTTCTTTGTATGGACTAATTCCTTAGAGTGGTTCTATGAAGTTAATATTATTATCATTATTAATCTTTATTTATTTATTATTCTTATTAAATACTTTTATTTGGGGCTCTTACGTCTATCTCAATCCATACATTCATCCACTGTGTCAAGCACATTTGTACATATGCTGACATAACCATTTTCAAAGCATTTTCTTTCTATTTGAGCCCTTGATATCAGCTTTATATTTTCCTCTCCCTCCTTCCCTTCCTCCCTCATGAACCCTTAATAAGTTATAGATTATTATTTTCATATCTTACATTGTGCTCTGTCACCTTTCACCCACTTTTCTGTTGTTCATCCCTCTGGCAATAGTGAACTGACATTGAATGGCATTGGCCATTGTGAATCACAAAATCATGTTTTTCATTAAACCAGATACAGCAATTTCATGTAGATTGGTGTCACAGTCATTGTCAAAAAGAACATTTCAAAATCTATCTGCTTTCTGTGACAGGAGAGCATCTAAAGCCCTACAAGGAGACCCTGTTATTACAAACATTATTCAACTTCACCCACTAGCCACTAACGCTGCTGCTGCGGTCAAGTGTTATCATCAAGTCAATCAAAATTCATAGCAACTCTATGGACAACAGAAGGCAAAGCTCTTATACCATTTACTGAATCATCTGTTTTTTGACCATTGATTTAAACTGGTGCCTTTATTAATTATATCAGGAACCTGGAGTTCCACCTCATCTCAGCCAAAATTTCTAAATGGCAAATGGCATATATTGACGGCATTACAACCAAGATGGCCATCTGTGCAGTTGTTTATAACAAGACTTGGCCTCAAACAAGTTTCACCAGTCTTCAGCTTATCAGCCATCTCTGGCTTCTAGTGAGAAGAAGAGAGAGATGACCAGGGATTTTATTGAGTGAGGCTTTCTTTGATCAGAGTTGTCAGAACACTATGTTTCTACTCTTTCCTCTGGGCACGAAAGCTGCTCAGACAGAAGGAACAGCAGATCATCAAGTAGAGGGAATGGAGATTTTTGCCCCTGTCAGGATGCTTGATGAGTTATGGAATTTCACATGTGGTTGGCCTTCTTTGGGTCATAGAATGAAGTTTGTGAGCTAAGACTATAGAGTGCATAAGAGATATTAGTAGAATTGAATCGTACCTTGAATACTGTGGCTTGCTAGCTGGAGTGAGTGGGGACAGCAGAATAAATATGAAGAGATGGTGGGTGAGTTTGATGAGGCAACAGTACTGTATTTTCTCATGAACACAGTGAATGCTATGAATGGCAGCTAGAACAGAGTTGTTTGGATGATTTGAAGTGCAAGAACATCAATTCACACTTCTTGTGGAAGGTAAAGCTGTATTAGCAATGATAGAAAAACAAAGATGCACCTATCATCTACAGGAGGAATCTTATATTTTAGGTAGAATAGGAAACAGAAGGCACAGAAAAGAGCTCCATCTCTTGAGGTGGAGTTGATTGGATGGATTGTGTGAAGTTCCAAGTTCACACACAGTCATTTGGGCTCAATTTACAATTTATTTTTGATAGAAGCAGTCGGCTTTTGCAGATCAAAAACTATAATGCAGTGTGTGAACTTAAATAAGGACCACCTCCTCTTACTAATTCCATATCCTCCTCCTCTCCTTGCCCGTAAGCCTTGAGAACAGTCTGCAATATTGCCCTCACACTGACAATCATATGACAATATGAATTGGTTCGTGGGTGGCCAAGACAATTTTGCTCTTTAAAACTGTGGAAACACTTCCTCGACTGCCTTGATAAGCAGTGACATTGTATTTGGTACAAAACTCTTTCTACTCTGGGTGCATTACCCAGCTAATACTTGAGCATTTTTCTATAACAGACCTAAACAGGCATCAACTCAGCTTACAGCTTCTATTTAAGTCAATTTGCAATCACTCTTAAGCCTTCTCTTGTTTTAAAAGAGTTGGAAATTCTGCTTATCATTAAAAGGATTTGCTGATTTCAGTTGCCTTCTGAGTGGATTCTGACGATTTTCAAGATTGTGAGCATTAATATGATATTATTTATTCTTGCGAGGTTAAATACATTTCTTTTCAAAGTCATTTAACCATATGAATTGGGTACTATTATTACCTTACATTTACTAGTGATGAAATTAAGTTTGCTGAAATGAAATAATTTTCCCAGGCACTTAACAGTTTTTAAAATTTTTTTTTAATTTTTAAATTTTTGTTTCACTTAACAGTTTTTATGAGACAAAGTCAGTATTTAAACTCCCATCTGTCTGGTTCTGGAGCCAATTCTATCAATCACTCAATGCATGTATTTGCAAACCACCACATGTGCTATTCTTTCATTAACTAGTTCTTACTATTGAATCGGGAGTGCCACTAAAAAGAAGAGAATGGAAAGGGGAGAGAAAATGTAAATAAATCAATCTTCTTATCCCAGGAAAGATATAGCATAATGGTAGGATTCAAAACAATCCAGGTTGCTGACGTGTGTGCTTTCAAATGATTTATGTACTGTAAATCATTAAATCATGATCAGACTTGAAAATGTCCTTTAACAATGTCAATGTCATGGTCAAAGAGATCAAACTCCATCACCAACAGTCATGTAAAATCAAACTATTAGAGGAATGTCATGAATATGAATAACTTGTCTCTGAACTCCCATGTTGCAATGTAATGTGCTCGTTTTCCTTGCCCAACTTTCAAGAGGAAGAACTGCATTGCTACAGAATTATAAAACCTTTTACTAAATAAATATATCCACGTGTGCAATGATTGATTCTCCATATATTCCTCATCCAGGCCTGTATATTTATAAAGGCAATATTTCCATCTCCCTAACTCTTTCCTGGAGAATATATGCGCTTCAATTTAAATGATGTCAAAAAGGCAGTTTAGACATTCTTGAGGGACTCAAATTATGTTCCTTTTAAATGTTCTTTGAGATTTTGGAACAAAAATAACTCTGCAGGTGAAAGCTCAGGGCTGTGGAGGAAATAGGTTTTCTAGTGAAATTCTCAAAGAATAGCCTTTACCACCCTCGAAAAATGAACAAATGAATTGTCATGATGAAAAACATTCCTCAGAACTCTCCTGACTTTTACCTCACCAATGCAGTTTTAATTTTCTTAAGATCTTTTCCCAACAAGCCCTCATAGTCACACTATGTCCTTCTTGAAAATTTATGAAAATAACCTCTTTAGAGTCCAGAAAACACTTTCCATCACTTGACCTCTCGGCTTTGATCTGGCTCAGCAGATCGCTTTAGACGCCCCGGATGAGATCTTTTTGATTTTTTAAAGGCAGCCCAATGAGACATGAAGGCTTCTAATAAACCAAATGAGACTTCAGAGCCCCTGTGCCTGATTGTAGACTTCCGACTCAGGGGTCAGTCCTTGGCACTTCTTCTGAACTGGTTGAGGGGACTCACAAGTCGCCCACACTGAAAGTCTAACAGTGTAATAGTGGGAGAGGGCACTAGACCGTTGTTCACCCCTGAATGCAGGAAGGGCAATGGGGACTTCTAGGTGTGACTCTTGGTCTCAAATGCTGAGAAGTAAAAGGGTGTAAGTGCTTTTAGGCAAGCAGATCCCAGGATATGGAACCCTGAAAGAAAAGGGGATTCGACTGATGTAGTATAAAAAGTCCTGCTGATGATTCACTAGTGAGATACCCAGGGGAATAGTTAGGGACCTAAAATTGACTGTGAGGAGGGTCTAACATTGCTGGTCACATTTGATCCATTGAAATGTACCCGAGAGGAATAACTGAGAGGCAAGTTATGAGTAAACATGATAGTGGGGCAGGAGGGAAAAAAAGAAAAAGTAGGAAAAAGAAGAAAGTAAAAATCATATATCTAGGTATAAATATAGATATGTATTCTGTTATAAATATATAAAGATAGATGCATTTGTCTATGCCTATGTAAATACAACCAGGAAGCGATGGACTATGAGTCTCTAAATCTTACTTCATCATAACAACTTTTTTTCCTAATTACATGGCACTGTGTGATGCTCACCTTCCCAAAACACTCGAAGAAGACAAAATGCAAGTGCCAAGTAAATGTGGTGAAGAAAGCTGATGGTGCTTGGCTATTGAAAGGTATTACATCTAGGTTCTTAAAGACTTATAGTTAAACAACCATCCATCTAGCAGGGAAGCATGCAAGCCCACATGAAAGATCATGAGTTGTCAGTGGGGATAGTATAAAAAATTCAGAAACAAGCATTCCAACTGACTCAAAAGAATGTGGACCAAGTGGAGGATTGAAACCCACCTTTATGATAATTAGACAGTCTCTTAGAAAAGGATCACATGGAAGGGATGATAAATGTAGGGGGTGATATAACAGTGATGAAACATGTAACTATTCTCTACTTCTTTAATATTTCCTCTCCTTACTATTATGGCCTTTGTTTTTACCTCAATGATCTTGTTTATCCTGCATATGTTCATTTATATAATTAAGAGAATTTGATGCATGAAAGCCAAGATAGATAACACTTCAGAAACAGTATAGGGAGTAATGATTCCCTGAGGGTACAGGAACAGAGATGGGGAAGGGCAACTGATAGTAATGGTGCATAATTCCACTTGAGGGAATAAATAACAGAGTTGCAGATGAGTTGATACATTGGATGGTGTAAAATGGCAAAATATTACTACTACTGATAATATATAATAAAATAGTAATGGTCCCTGGGGGGTAGGGTGGGTGAGGGCGGGAATAAAGTGTAGCTGATATCAAAGAGTCTGAGAAGAAACAAAGCATTTGAAACTGATGGTGGCAGCAATGGTAAATTTATGTTTGATGTAACTGAATTATAGATTGTTATACTACCTGCAAATGCTCCCAATAAAATGATTAATTTTTAAATTCTAATACATAAAGGAACCTTGATGGTATAGTAGCTACATGTTGGACTGCTAACTGTAAGGTCAGATGATCGAAACCACTTGTTGCTCCTGGATACAAAGACGAGACTTTCTACTCCTGTAAAAAGTTAGTCTCTGACACCCTCAGGCACAGTTCTATTCTGTCCTATAGGGCCACTACGAGTTAGAATTGACTTGAAAGCAGGATGTTTGTTTTTGGTTTGAGAATGAGACTAACTTGGGCAATTTACTAAGCAAATTTGGCTGCAGCTATGCACTGGTCCCAGAGACATTATTAAGAATGTTGTGTTTGGAATAAACCCATATATGTATGACATGAAACTATAGTAGAAATGTGACTTGGTTACCCTTGCATTTCTTCTCATTTCTCATAGTCAATTTCCTATTTCTTTGAAATGATCAATAGAAGTGAAAGACTCTTGCACCACTGCAAGTTAACAGAAAATTCTTGCTAGTTAATTCAATAAATATCCATTGATAATCTCTCATATCTTAGACACTTAAGACATAGCACTTAAAAAAGGTCTATTTTCTTTTTTGGGAGGGCATCACTGCCCTCTGGTGGTGGGAGTAGGAGGCCCAGCCTTGCTGCTGGATTTGAACCTCCAACCCAGTGGGCCGCAGTCCTGCACACAACCACTAAGCCACTGGGGCTCAACCCCCTAAAAAGGTCTATTTTCATGAAATTTGTGGTCCAAGCCCAAGAGGCAAATCTGAATTTTTTATAGTATATTTCTCTAGATTTTTCTTGCAAAATTTAACTTCAAAGAGGCATGACAAAATTTTATCTCTCTTACGATAAATATTTTCAAAATTGTAAACATTATTCCAAGACTAAGATGTATCAAAATAAAGTTACTGTGATATAATTATGGCTTGGCATCATAAGAATTATGACAAAAATAAGGGATATTGGAGAATTGCAGGCTTTTATAAAGTGTTAGAGAATGGCTACTCCCTGAACTAGAGCTGGGAAAATGAGTTAAAAATAAAGTGAAAACAGATGGGAAAAATATGAAACCATCCATTGCGCTAATTAAGATAAAAATTGAATATAGCAAACTTTAATAAAAATAATGATTCTTTTCACTGAGTAACTATTTAATATGTCATGGTTCATAATCCTTATTTTAGAGAGAAATTATTTTTTAGCAGCATGACTAGTTACATAATTTCATGGTGATACATAAGAAGGACCTTTAAAAAGATCACAGGAGAATAAAATAGAAAGTTAATAGAATTTTTCCAGGAACTTTTTGGAACACCTCTCATATTACTTGAACAGGGATAAAATCTGCTCTCTAGTAAAATTACATGGTTGAGATGAATCAGAAAATTAAGAAAAGTACTAAATATTTCTTTGACTTAAAATCTAAATGGCAACTGTTGGCTTAATATTAAATAACAAATTAAATACTGTGTCATAATTTTGTATTTCCGGTGCTAGCTTGACAACAAACTTTTTTCCCTTTAAACCTAGCCCAATAAAGCCAGTGATTTTGACTGAGGAATTAACTTCATTCATCTATGAAATTTTTAGTATTATTTGTATCCTAAAAATTTAATTATCTTAATTTATTCCTGGCATATTTTGACTAATATTATATTTAAACAGTATTATGTGTTACATCTAAAGTTATTTGCAAGCAAGATAAGTCATTCTATTTAGAGATCTTCTTATTTAGTGTTCTTTGGGGAGAAAGATAAGGCTGTCTACCTCCATAAATAGTTACAGTCTCAGAAGCCCACAGGAAACCATATCCTAAAGGTCACTGGGTGAGATCTGCTTCGATGGCAGTGAAAGTTCTTTGTTATTGTTTTTGAATTGATTCTATCTGGCTTTTATTTATGATTAATTTCTATCAAGTCCCATTTTAAGAAGTATTGTTATTTTTAAATTTTAACAATTTTATTGAAACATGATTCACATAGAATATTATATAAACATATTAACAAAAGTTGCACAATCACCATGATCAATTTTATAACATTTTCTTCTTGTATTATTACTATTAGCTTCCCATTTCCTTCCAACCTCCCTTGCCATAACCCTAAGAAACTATTCATCTATCTACTGTCTACAAATTTACATAGCCTGGATTTCAGATAAAGAAAAACATAAAAAAAACAAACTAAAAATTAATAAAACGACCCAACAACAATAGCAAAATAAAATAGAGAAATACCTAAATTGAAAAGAAAGCAGAAAACAATAAAAACAAGAACAAATTTTAAATGGTTTAAAAATTTAAAAAAATATATTCACTGCTATTGTAAGGCCAACTTATAGCAAATCTGTAAGACAAGGTAGATTGACTCTGTGGGTTCTGAAACTATAATTCTTTTTGGGAGTTGAAAGCCCTATTTTTCACCCAAAATTAAATCAAAGGGGTGACAAATGATAATGTTTTTAATTTTTCCTAATTACATCTACATTAATCCACTTTCAAATGCACTTGTTCTAATAGCAAGTATTTTTGCATTCCTGAGCAATGGGGCAGAAGGAAAGTAGCTCAATAAAGTATAATTAAAGCACCTTAATATATTCTTTACATAGAAGATTAGTAGTTTGCTAAAGTATCAAAATATTAATTTAATATTCAATGCCTAATCCAGCTGGGAACCATGAAAAATAGCATTCCCTTCTCCAGACTTGGGTACTGGTGTCTATAATTCTTGGATTAAACAGGTTAAAGTACTTATTTCATATGGAATTAGCTTATATTTCACTTAGATGGCTACTTATGAGTGGTACCCCCCCCCAAAAAAAAAACAACAACCAGAACATAGCTCCAATGAGTAAAGCTTTCATAGTATACATTTTCCCAATTAGGCAAGCACAGAGCAACTCGCTCTGAGTTAGTGCATCTAATGGCATCACCTGGAAAGTTTCTCTCTGTTCACAATAAATTTTTTCATAAAAGCAGTTCCACTCAAACCTCATTTTTTTTGTAGTGGTCAATTTAAGAGAATCGTATGTGGCTGTCGAATTTTGTTTCCTGCTCAGGAAAAATTCTGCAGAAACTGTTGTGATGTTGAACACAGATCACAAGGACAGTACTATGGGGAAAACTCGGTATATGAGTGTTTTCTCATTTCAAGAAAGGTGAAATGTCAATTGATGACATACCTTGATTTGGACACTCGTCAACCTCCCGAATGAACAAAAATGTGGACAAAATTTGTGCACTTGTGTTCAAAGACTCAGGACAAACCGTTTAAGAGATATGGAAGTTATCTTGGCTATCTTGGAGTTCCGTTCAGCAAATTTTAATGGCAGATTTGGGAATGAGAAGGATCGCTGTGAAATTTGTGTCACGGTTCTGATTGACCAGGAAAAAAGCAGTGAGTGGGTACATCAATTCTGAAAGGAAACATCAAGCAAGCCAGGGGAAGATGCCAGCATTACCTTGGGGAAGATGCCACCATCATTACCGTCCTGCCCTCCCCCCAAATCTCATCAAGTAAAATCAAAATTCAAGACAATGCTTACTTTCTTTTAATGTGATGGGGACAGTGAATTTGGAGATCATTCCACCAGGTTAGATTGTTAATCAGGCTTTCTATTTAGAGGTTTTGAAAAGATTGTATAGCAGTGTGTGACAAAAATAAGTCTGATTTGTGACAGACAGGGGACTGGTTTTGTCACCACAACAATGTGCCTGCTCACAGAGCCATCTCAGCATTTTTTGGCAAAAAGTGAGATGTCTCTCTTGTCCCATTCACCTACTTACCTGGACTTGCTATGTGTGACTTCTTTTTGTTTCGAAGAGTGAAAAGGGACATGAAAGGACAGTGATTTGATAACATAGAAGAAGTAAAGAAAAAAAACCCGGAGGAGATACTGTCAGCCATCCAAACAGATGAGTTTGAAAACTGTTTCCAAGAATGGAATCTCAGATGTGACAAAATGATAGTCTTGAGTTGCCAGTTATTGGGAAACCTCAAGAGATTTGAACCAAATTTCTATGACTTCCAAATCCATTACCTTGAGATAGCAGCCCCGTGCTTCTTCTCACACTGGGACATTTCCATCTAGAGTCTAGGGGAGTACCATATTTTAGTTCCTTTAATCTGGTACAGGTGTAAGGTAAAGCCCAGTTTGCTTAGCGGAGCCCCTAAAGCAGTGGTTCTCAACCTTCCCAATGCCGTGACTTTTTAATACACTTTCTCATGTTGAGGTCACCTCCCAACCATACAATTATTTTCATTGCTACATCATAACAGTAATTTTGCTACATGAACTGGGCAACCCCTGTGAAAGGGTCATTGGGCCTCCCCCCAAAAGGGGTTGCAACCCGCAGCGGTTGAGAACTGCTGGTGTAAAATAAAATCCTCACAGCTGGACCAATAGGTAACAAACATTATGATAAATGGAGAAAAGATTAAGGTTGCCACGTATTTTGTCTTGCTTGGAGCCACAACCAATGTCCATGCAAACAGCAGTCAAGAAAACCAATAATGCATTGCGTTAGGTAAATCTGCTGCACAAGGTCTGTGTAAGTGTTGGAAAGCAAGAATGCTATATTGAAGACTGAGGTGTGCCTGAACCTAGTCAGAGAACTTTTAATCGCGTCACATGCGTATGAAAGCTATTGAATTGGAAAACTGAAGAACAACCAACACATTTGATCTCTGGAGTTGGCAAAGAATATGGAAAGTACCATGGACCGCCAAAAGAACAAGCAGATCTGTCTTGGAAGAAAGGCAACCCAAGTGCTCTTTAGAGGCAAGGATGGTAAAACTACGTCTCACGTACTTTGGACATCTTCTCAGGAGAGACCAGTCACTGGAAAAGGACGTCACGCTCCCGAAAGTGGAAGGGAAGCAAAAGAGAGGAAGGCCATCCATGAGATGGACTGACACCCAAGCAGCGGCAGTGGACTCAAGCAGGGTAACAGGTGTGAAGATGGCCCCGGAATAAGCCATGCCCCGGGCGGTTGTACCCAGGGTCACCATGTACACAAGGCAGCAACTCCAAGACACTTAACAGCCATCATCTATGAGCATGGGTTCTCATGCCATTTGTGTCGGTCTCTTTTGTTTCCTTCCAATAGTGTCTTATCATTTTCTTTGTACAGGTCTTTTGCTTCTTTGGTTAGGTTTATCCTAACTATTTCATCTTTTGTGTGACTATGGCAAAAGCTATTTTTTATTAAATCATTTTATTGGGGGCTCATACATCGTTTTTCACAATACATAAATAAACATACTATGCCAGGCACCTTCACATGTCCACTGCTATTATCGTTCTCCAATCATCCGCCTTTTCCCTTGAGCTCTTAGTATCAGCTTTTCCATCCCTTCCCCTCTTGCCCTGCTCTCTCCTTCCCACCAACCCTCAATACTTTATCAATTATTATTGTTCTGTCATATCATACACTGTCCAACCTCTCCCCCAACCCACTCCTTTGATGCCCGTCCTTCAAATAGGAGCTTATGTGTATATCCTTGCAGTTGGTTCTGTCTCTCCACCCCACCTTTTTTCCACCCCTCCAGCAGCAACAATGGACCGAAGGGGCTCATGCACCCTGGTTTCCCCATATCTCCAGCTCCCCTCTCCACCAGTGTACCTTCTCCAGTCCAACTGGATTTGCAAGGTAGAGTTGGGACCATGATGGTTGGGGGTGGGGGGCGGTTAGGGAGGTAGGCTTCAGGAGCTAGAGGAAACTTGTATGTATCATCACTGCCTGGCTGCCCCTTGACTGGTCTGTCTCCTCCCTTTTTGTGGTCAATTTCTTTTTCAGAAATCTCTTTGCTGTGATACAGGACCTAAATGATTTCAGCTTATTTGTCTTGTATCCTGTTGTTCTTTGTTTGACCAAATATTTCAATTGTTTCAAAAAGTCTTTTTGTGTGGTCTTTGGGGTTTTCTCTATATAAACCATATTATAAGCAAATATCTGCACCAAGCTGCCCAGGCAATCTGATATCTGATATCCGTGCAGGGCCCCCAGAGCTCAGAGAGCCAAGAATTTAGATGTGTTGAATCAGTGGGAGGGAAGGATCAGCCTGTGCAGGGGAGGAGGGTGCATATATGAGACTCAAGTCACTGGTCCGTGGTGAAAGGGTGCCAGTAATAGTCAGTAGGTATTGCTGATCTCAGACTTAAAGGAACATTTGGACACTTAGCTTTGGAGTTGTTTTTCTGGCTTTCAGAGAGTGCAAGACTCCCCTCTTCAAGGCACCTCTTTGGTATTTCCTTTTCTTTTTTTCACCTGGCAGCCCTATTCCCTGAGTCCTTTATTATTATAAATTAGTTTTTGCTACTTTAAATTTATCATATACAGGTAAATAAAAGTGACTATGATGAAGAACTTGTTGCCAGTGAGGGTTGGCTTAATTATTTCAATGTGAGGAAAGTTTGCTAAACATTAAAGAGCAAGTAGAAGTTGTTCATAAATTACAATAGATGTTCATAATCCAGGCAACCCTTATACAAGTAATTTTCTGGTAGAAGCTTTTAAAAGCATTCTGTGGCATTATCCTTTATATTAATATCCTTTCTCATGCCATTAACTGAAAGAGAAATAGGATTTATCAGAGCTATGATTTTTATAAGTTTTGCTTTATTCACTATTTTGTAATTAGCGTTCTTATATTATGGAGACTTTTCATTAAAATATATATATATATATATCCTCTTTTTATAACTGTAACTCTTGCTAATTCCTAGCATGACACCGCCTTTATTAAGCTAGCTCAGTCCGTAGCTCTTGTCAGTAATCTACCCAATTACTCAGTTTGCCGTCAAACTCCCAAAGCTAGACACACTTATTCAGTAGCCACACCTGTGTTGAACTTTAGTTCTGAATCTTGTTGTATCATAAATCCTAATATATCTTATAGATGGGTCATATATGCTAACTGGTGACACCCTCAAGAATTTTAATGTCTCTTGATGCTCTTATCAACCTTGTTATACTATAAAATTAAAAACCTTGTTATTAATCCCTAATAACACTAATTTCTTGGGGTGGGAGATGATTTATGTCGTGAAAACTAGTGGCTACCATCACTTTAACATTTCAGCATGGACTTCCTTCATTTTCCTGTTAGATGGAACCCTGTATTTTATTTCATGTCCTTTTTCTCCCAAACCAGTATTTAACATGTGATAGTGCCCAACTGCCAAATCACAGGGGTCAGGGGTCCTAGATATATGTAGAGATGTACAGCCATCCAATCAGAAAAGACTGCTGAAGTTCAGTTACTATTTTGTGATCAGAAGTATAAACACTAATTAATTCTGAAGGTGAGACCCCCATCCAAAAAGGCAGAAGACTTAAGATGGGATCAAGAAATCTTTTTTTGGGGGGGACGCATTACTGCCCTCTGGTGGGAGTAGGAAGCCCAGCCTTGCTCCTGGAGAGCTGCTACTGGATTTGAACCTCCAAGCCAGTGGGCCGCAGTCCCACATTCAACCACTATGCTACCGGGGCTCAGCCTGAAACCTTTTTTTAAAAATTTAGCTTTAATTTTATTTGTTTTATTATTTATATATATGCACATGATGTCATTCCACAATTCAATCATGTCAGGTAGACTTGTACAATTGAAACCACAATCAGTCTAAAAGCATGCTTTTTCTACATGACCTCCTTGACATCATTTCCCTTTCATCCCACCACCAACACTGTACATCCCCCCATCCCTGCCCCTGAAATACTTATTCCACGTGCTAGCTCTATAGGTTCATCAATCCTGGGTTTCATATATCAAAGGATGGAAAAACATATATTAGATTCCTGATCAAAAGGGGATATTGAATTAAAGCACTCCCAATTTATGTAAGAATACTGGCATGAGATGGTGACCATGATATTTTGAGGCAAACTCCATTTAGAATCAAAAGTAAGTTCTGCATCCAGAAGGTAACCTATAATTTCTGAGAAAATTACTTGGTAAACAATTTTAAAGGAGCATGTGGTTATGTTTAAGAATTTTACTTGCTTAAGAATACATCTTGCTAAAAAAAAAAAAAAAGAATACATCTTGCTGAGGCAAACATGGAGGAGAAAGCTTATGGTGCCCAGCTACCAAAAGATAAAGCATCTGGGGTCTTAAAGGCTTGAAGGTAAAAATGTGGCCAGCTTGTGCAGCAAAGCCCACATGGAAAAAGCACACCAGCCTCTGTGATCATGAGGGGTTGAAGGGAGCAGGTATCAAACACCAAAGAACAAGAATTACATCATTATGAGTGAGAGGGAGTGCAGGGTTCCCATCAATTTGTGGACAATTGGACACCCCCTTCTGGAAGGGTAGCGGGGAGGAGGCAGGCCAGTCAGAGTGCAGTGAAGTAACGATGAAACATACAGCTTTCCTCTAGTTCTTAAAGGCTTCCTCCCCCCAACTATCATGGTCCCAATTCTACCTTACAAACCCAGCTGGACTGGAAGAGGTTCATGGGTAGAGATGGGAATTGGAAATACAGGGAACCCAGGACAGATGAACGCCTGAGTAGTGACTGGAATTACCACATGGGTGCAGGGAAGGTGGCATAGCGAGGGGGAGCCAAAGTCCAAGATCTACACAAAACTGTCTATCTCTAGGGCGGGCAGTGGAGGAGTGGGTGAAGGGAGACATCAGGCTGTGTAAGATATGGCAAAATAATAATGATTTCTAAATTATCAAAGGCTGGTGGGGGAGACAGGAGGGGAGTGGGAAGGGAAAAGATGGCAAGCTGATGTCAAGGGCTCAGGTGGAAAAGCAACCGGTTTGAGAATGATGAGACCAGTGGGCAAGAGAAGGTGCTTGGCACAATATATGTATGCATGGATGGTGATAAGTGATGCATGATATATGATGATTTAATAAATAAAAAATACACTATATGACACTGTTTTATAAAAGAAACAAAAAAAATACATCTTGCTCAGAATTATGAAACAGTTTAAAAACTAAACATCAAGTCAATTCTGACTGAGAGTAGAGCTATATGACAGACTAACACTTCCAGTAGGGGCTTCGGAGACTATATATCTTTATTGAGGTAGGAAGCCTCATTGCTTCCCTGCTTGAACAGTTGGTTTTGGAACTGCTGACCTAGCAGTGAACCCACTATGGCACCATGGTTCCACTGAGAAAACCAGTCCAAAGCAATTTGCAGATACTTACTCGGGATAAATCTTACAATTTCCTGTTTTCCCTGTGAGAATGTAAGGAGAGTCTCAGATGGTTTCTAGGCCAGACACATTCAATTTTGTAACACTTACCGAGTGTCAACAAATCACTGAATTTTTAATGGATGTTCTTGTGTTTTCATATAAAAACTTCCTGAACTGTTTTCTCAGAGTTCTTTGGATCTTCTGAGTCTCAATTTGCCTTGCCTCTCAAGAAAAATGTTTAAAATTAAATTTTAACTAGTATTTTTCTATAAATATTCATATAGTAACTTATTTCTAATGAACTATTTCCATTCTATAAGAGTGACTGTGGTTCAGTAAATTCTCTGACAAACTCCTTTAGCAATAGTCTTTGTAACTCCAACCAAATTGCTCTCCTATGGTGGTTGGGAAAGAAAAGGTGAGGGAAGATACTGATAGAATTATGTAACTCAATAGTAAGTGATGATTAACAGAGCTAATTGTGATTATAAAAAGTTTGAAACTCTCTTCTGCGGACTAGTGAATTTTGCCATTCTACTGGGTATAAAATGAATCATGTCGGCATAGAATGGGAATCTGACTACTTCACTTGATGTGAGACAAAAGGCCAAGAAGTGATTGGGGATCTTAATACATTCAAGAAAAAGAACCAATCGAATGGTAGAGAACAGAAATAGTAGAATTGAGAATCCAAGTATGAGACAGAGCTGTGGGCAGTGCTAAAAGAACTTTGTAGGATTGCTAAAAAATAAAAATTAAAAAAGCAGAGGCCAGGTCAAGGACCCGAGAGAGGTCTGCCTGCAGATACAACATAAAAGAAACTGTTCTCACCAAAGAAATCTATCCTGAATTGTAACATGTTTGCTTTCATCATAATGCCATAATCACAGTGTCGTCTGTGACTTCTGTGTGGTCATCAGACTGCACTAGCAAATACAGCTGAAAAGCAGAGTGCTGTCAAAGGGGCAGTTGGTGTCAGAATTGGTAAAGAGGGCAGAAGCTTGTCTGACTTTGACCTCATAGGTATTGACTTTAGATGTTGATGATGGTCAGAAAAAATAAGACACTGCTTCCAAAGCATTTTTATTGCAATTCAGTTCATTACAAAAGGACTTAAAAGATATCTTTAAAAATATACCAGACAGGTAACATATTATGCAATGATGTGTCAAAACACTGCATCTTCCAATAGTGAACTACTAGCCTGGTGGCACCATCATGTTAGCAAAGACTGCTAGCCACACAGCTGGTGGTTCAAATCCCTCAGCAGCTTTGTGAAAGAAAGTCAGGGTTATTCCCTCCTGTGGAATTGACAATAGCAGATACCTTGTAGTGTTAAATGTATGTTCTAAAGCTTGGGTTTGAAGAAGAACATTTTAGAAACTCTTAGTTACATTTTACCAAAACCAAGGGATCAAGAGAATTGATGTGTAGCAATATAATGGTAGTTCTCATTGAAACAAAGCAGTGTCAAGAGATTGCTTCACCCTTTATCAAAATAAAGCATGATGAAGTCAATACTATTAATTCAAAATTACCAGAGGATACCATACTAATCTTCTATCAAGTAGATCACCAAGATCTTACAAGTGAGATTTACACAAAAGATGAAAAAGACAGATTACTTACAAGGGTAAATATACAAGAGATGTTGGGAATGCCTGAGACCCTCTTTTGAAACTAACAAATGAAAATTCGACAAGTCATTTCCATCTTAATGACTCTACATCTAGTGGTGCCACAAAAAGGACATCATTTGTTTTATGAAATAAATCAAGTCTGTGAAGTCTTTCTTTAGGAGAAGGTAAGGAAATGTGACAGTCCTTTAAATAATTCTTTCACAGAATGATAATCCTATCATTTCTTTTATCTACTACATTCTTTAAGTGCTTTCTTGGTGGACTGTGTAAGGAAAGTACGAAAGTGCTATCCAGCCAGTTCCAACTCACAGAACAAAACTTGAAACACTGCCGCCTGGCCCTACACCAACTCACACTCCCCTTATGGTTGAGCCCACTGTTGAAACCACTGTATCAATCCATCTTGTCTCCCTCACTTACATGGGTAGCAAGTAGCTAGTTGGTTTTTGAGATGTCACAAGGACTCAGACTGCTTCCACTTTATGACATTGCCATTTTATGTCAAAGGCTCCCATGCTAAGCTCAGAGTAGAATGGGTGTGAACAAAGGTACAGGCATTTTATGGCAAGCTTCAGAGAGACAGTCCTTATTTTTCTGCAGCCCCTTAATCCAATCCAGTCAAATGGTCATATATTAACTTCAAGGAAAGCTCAAGCATGTAGGTTTCCTCTGTGCTCTTGAAGGAAACGGTGAACCCAAAGCTTCAAATACAACTCTTAAACACTTCATATTGTCACCAGAATTCTTAAAATAAAATTAGTAGTAAACAAAGGGGTGGTGTGGGGGGTGCTTTGAGAGTACAATATAAGTCAGGACACACAAAGATATTTAGTAAGTAAGAACTATCGATCATGTCTGTCTGCCCCTTCTGTCCATCCAACAACTCCTCATAGTACCTTGAAAGAGTTTCTTTGGATTGAATTTGGAACAGTTTGATCTGAAACTTGGAAAACAAGGACTTTCCAGGTGTTCCAAAGTATATAGAGTTATACTTACTGCATGAGGAAACTAGATAGCTATAGTTGGGGGAAAGAATATAAAAAAAAAGAATATAAAATATTCCCAGAATTTAAAATTGTGCATAGAAATCTAAAAATACTTATTTGTTGAGAGATGGAGTAGCAAGATTTGAGTTACTGTTATTCAACTACATATTGAAATGAACTAGCAATCTACTGTGTGGCCATATTGTGTCATGCTCAGTGTCTATCAAGCTAATGAACTGATATCTTAAAGAAGGCAAAAATGAAAATTAAATTAGAAATAAATTTTAAGAACAACTGAGGGCATTTCAAAAATAAATTCCCATCTTATCAGTTCCTCTCAAAGACTCAAATGATGGGTATTGTTGTGAATGGAAGAAGTGATTTTCTTTTGAAAGTTCTTCATTCAGTGAGATGACAAAGGTATCTGAAATTACAGATCTGAACTCACGGAGAATCAATGCTTTTCCTGCTGGCAACCCAGCAGCTTTTGTAATTGATGTGACAGTCTCATTTCCCCACTGCCACAGACAATCGACATGTTACTCCATCTCTCAAACAAATCTTTAAAAAAAAACAACAGAAGAAGTTCTTAGTTTTACTTTTTCAGTAGATATTAACATTCTCCAAATAAGGCCTGAGAGCAGTGACAGATTTTAGATTCATGGCTTTGATAATGTCCTGCTTTGGACACTGAAAAACAAAAAGTCACCAGTGTGACTTCATCAAATGTCTACTAATTGCCTCCATAGGACAATTGAACCCTTAAAATCTTTCTTGAAGGGCAGTTTCAGAAAGAAAAGAGTCTAAGTAGCTCGGGACAAGACTATAAGGTGGGTATCGTGTGTGCATACTCCGGCCATGAACACCCAAAAATTACTTTTCTTACTCACTGAATAGAGTAAAATACTTTTAGGAAAGCAGTACATCATTCGGACTTAGTCTTGTCTCACTCATCTTTTTTGTCATACTTCTCCACATATTTTGAACTTACCCAGTGCCATTGACTCGATTTTGACTCCCAGTGATCCCACAGGGCCGAGTAGAACTACTCCCACAGGTTTCCTCAGGTTCCAACCCCTTTGTGGAAGCAGATTGCTTTGTCTTTCATGAGTTTGAATTGTTGAGCTCATGGGTAGCGCCTCAATACTTAACTAGAGGCCCTTCTTGAACTTAAATCTCATTAAAATCACCGTTTCTGGCATGCACAATTATCTTTCCCATCTGTATGTTTCTTTGCACAGATTTTCAACTCAACCTCGCAGGCAACTGCATCAATAATAATTGGGTCACGCTGCAACACCAACCCTCCATTTATGAG
Source organism: Nesogale talazaci (assembly GCA_004026705.1). Lineage (NCBI taxonomy): Eukaryota > Metazoa > Chordata > Mammalia > Afrosoricida > Tenrecidae > Nesogale > Nesogale talazaci. The sequence continues at coordinate 21,444 of PVJH01011274.1, read as the reverse complement.
TGTCTTAAAACAATAAGTATTTTTCAAGCCATGAGAGTAGGTAAAGTTGAGATCACCACAGTCATTTTGAGACCAAGACTAGCAGAAGCTTGGTCTCAGTGTGTGCTTCCCTGATCGATGCACAAAGGAAAATGGATATGGCATATTGTAAACTGACTCTTAAGCCTTTTGCCTTGCAATAAACACCATCCATTGCATCCCCGTTTCATTAGCCAAAGGGAAATGCTGCCTATTATTCAACCTTTGGGAATGGGAAGTCCGGTAATACCACAGAAGGCAGAAAGTCAGCAGTTTGTGGTTAATTATATCTACTGTTCACTTTTTACCTGTCTCGTCGGAAATTTCACACTTACAGCAGTTGGGAAAAAAATCTCCTCTCTGGCTGTTTTGCTCACTAATGACCTGGGAGTAACAGAATACTGAGGTGCCCCCAGTGGAATGCCGTGGATGGTTATGGTCACAATGCTTTTGGGCCACGATTCTCCGTGACTTGACAGTTATATAACGGCATCATTTGGCATTTATATTATGATATAATTTGGCAGTTGTGTAAGGATGTAGTTATCCTGCGTTTTGCAATCTGATGTGGCCAACCTCCATTTTTACGTATGTGAATATTTTTCTGACTGCTCTTGAACCTAACTTCTTTGGAACCTAGTCATCTGGGTAGAATGAATAGATGTAATTAACCCAGTAACCTGACCAAGTAAAATATGATTAAATTTTAATTGTACTTTATTACTAAGATAATTAAAGGGAAAAAAACAACTCAGTACAAAAGATGATGAAAGTAAGTTGCAAATTTACTCAGAGAGTAAATTTTGGTCAAAAAGAATACATCTGTTGACAAAAAGTAAAAAATTGAAGAAAAAGTTTGAACCTCTTGAATTGACTTAAGAGGTAATTGACTATGGAAAGAAAGAACCTATGGACAACAGTGTGAAATTCTAAGCACTTTTATTTGATCATATTGAAAAAGGCTTCCCCCCTTTCCCTAAGTCAATTGAAAACATGATGTTCCCCCATAAAACAGGCCAAGGAACTCTGTGATGAATACAGGCAATATCAACAGACTCTATGTATAAGTTTATTTTAATAACCAGTGCTTCCTCTAATGAAGCCACACAGGTAGCCCTAGGGTGATGGGTAAAAATACTCACTATTAACAAGCAATGTCACTAAAGAAAATTCTGTCTCCTAACGTGTCTATCAACCACTGAGCCAATAAAAAAGAGGCCCAAGGAGCTTTTTTTAAGATACTCATGTCATTCACCATGACTCTCAATAAAACCAATAGTTAATGCTTTCCCCTAAAAGTGTCCCATTAATTCTCTACTCCCTGCTCCGTGGTGGTCTGCTAATTTAGCCAATTTTGTTTCATTTGTTCAGTGATTTGTTATAAGAATTATGATCTTTGAAATTGGAAGGATGAAAAACTTTATCTTTACTGAAATATCTCATTTACTTTTAATAGATAACAAGAGTATATTGAAGTTGGATTTATTTTCTAGTATATTGCTAAGGAGAAATCAACTGTTAGAAGACGCTGCTACTCACAAATTCTATTCTGATTGAAAGTTTATAGAAACATTGATTAAGAGCAAATATCAGTGATTCTCAATAATTAATAATAAATGCACAAAGTCAAGTCTACTTCCACAAATTATGTCAATGATTGGGTTTGGGGTTTTTAAAGAATCTAGAAATGATGGTGTCTTTCTTTTTAGATATATATGTGTAAGTCAGCACTGTTGACCTTATGGTGGATTCAGGAGGATAATTTTGAATTTCTCTTTAAATTTTTGTTCCAGTTCAGCTTTTCCAAATATTAATACAGGGAGGCAATAATCCTATATATTATAGTTCCTTAAAGCTTCCATGCAATAGAGAAAAAGTAATTTTCATTTTAGAAACCAGTTCAAACAACTGACCCAGTGCCTGATTTATTATGTGAGAGCCAAATGAAGTATCAGGATGTAAAAAATAAAAGTGAGTGTAAGGATTCTACCATCCTGTTGAAGAGAAATATGAGGTAAAGTTGTTTTGAGAGAGTACACAGTGATGACCACCAAAAAAAAACAATTAAAATGTTTTAAAAAGAAAGAAAAAGAGAGTATAGCAAGCTCTATAAATATTATAAATGAAAAGCAAACTAAAATAATGTGTCAGGCTGGCTTTTGTAGAGAAGTAAAACCAGAATGCTTAGATTATGAATAGGTAAAGAAATTTATATCCATAAAATGGCTCGCATATTTGTAGAAATGGGCAAATCTAAGTCCAAACAGTTTCCAAGTCCTTGGGTCAGATATTTAAGCAAAAGGCTTCTCCTGACTCCTGCAACTGCAGAAGCTGATAAATCCAAGATTGGCAGGAAGACCATAGCTGGTAACTGCTGGAGCTGATGAATCCAGCGTCAGTAAGTCAGGCAGGTGACTGCAGAGTACAGTGAGCCCGAGATTAACAAGTCAGATGGCATGTCCTGTCATCTCCCAGGAATCACAAACAATACAGCGACTATTGTCTCAAGTCCAAAAAACTTGAAATTGATGATCAAGCTGCAGGATTCAGACCCAGCAAAACATAGGCACTCTTTCTTATAGAATCCACTTACATTGGTAAAGGGCTATGCTACACCCATAAGAAAACTTCCTTTCAGTTGTATGAGGGCCCTGACCCAAGTAAGGGTGTTGCTTTCTACTCTTATTTTAGACGATTATGGAGGTTGATTGACTGATTGCACTGTGTTGGCGCAAGTCATGGGGGTTGACTAGGCCATTCACTGTCAAATCACTATGAATGTGGACCCAACCAAGTCGACACAAATCCTTAACTATCACATACAAGAAAAGGAAAAGAATGTCATGAAGGAGTCGAAATCAGATCCATACATCTCTTTAGATTTGGGAAGAAACCTTCAGGAACTGGTACCACAGTAGCTACAGAATATTGTTGTCTGCTGCAGGAGGGTCAGCCCCACTCGGTATGGCCTCCTCTGTTCCAGAGTAAAGCTGCTCTGTAGGCTTTTCTTCTCTGTAAAATTGACGGAAGCGGAGCCTCTGAGGGTGTTAGAACTGCCAGGCTTTAGGGGAATAGCCAACCCAAACTGCTTGTACCCCCCAGATTTCTCAACTACAGAAAAGAGTGCCTTTGAAGAAGTAAGTCCTCATTCTCTGAAGATGCCGTCTAGACTTCCACAGGGTCTAAGGCTGGGTTTCTAAATCAGCTCTACCTTAGAATTCTGACAGGTTTGCAATTGCTGAGGCTGGAGTCTGATACCAAGGTGGGCCATCTAGCCCCAGAACTTCCATTTTCTCTCCAAGGGAGCAGTGCTTTCAAGACACCCGAGGATGTTTTTTGAAAACTCTTGGACATCGCCAGATGAGATGATAACGGCATGGATTCAATTGTTAGCATCAATCAAAGTACAGAAATTTTATACTACATTGTGTTTAAAATGGTCTTTTGAGGAGGACTTAATTGAGGACAAAATATAATTCAGTTTTATTTCATTTAAGGTAAGCTCTCTTCCATTATAAAACAGTTTGCCACGCTGTGCAAGCATTCATGTGACCTACCCATTTAAGGAACACATTTCTTAGTGCGTCTGAACTTGAAAGCTGATTACAGATTGAGCAATCAGTGATGAGGACCGTAAAATAAATTCCACTTAAGGTTATAGTCAATTAGAACTCATTTCATGGACATTATCTTACACTGATTTAGGAGAAAGAAAGTATTGCTTAGGAGGGAGAAAGGATATTTTTTTTCATTGAATCTTTAAGAAAAATTAAAAATATTGTCTCTGAGAATATCAAGTATATCTTTCCAGAGTTTCATCTTTGAACATTAATATTTGTTTACCACTTATCTCTTACTTTGATGGAGGAACTGAAATTTACAAAGAAGCACAAAGAGGTTTGGATGGAAGTGGCTGTGGACCCTGGTTATCCTATGCTGTGAATATGAACAAAAGCATTATCTTCTCTGAATGAAGGTTCTATTTGGGGGGTGGGGGTATCGAGAGAGTGTCTCTATGAGAGATGGTGTCTATATATTAAATAAGATAAACTGTGAGAACGTATTTTGAGAATCTAAAGCTCCATGGGACTGAATCAGCCCCAAGACGTGATCTTATGAATATCACTCCTGAATTTCGAGAGCATCCCATGAAGCCATTTGACATATGGAACAAGAGCGACAAGATCTTCCACGCTGTGGCAGGACATTCAGTCCGAAAAGGTCATGAGGAAGAAAGAGCACGATCAAGACGGCTGCCAGAAGAGACGCTAAAATTTGCTCTTACTCAAGACTCTAAACCCAAGCTACCACTGAGGGGATTCCAACTCATGGTGACCCTGTAGGACCAGGGCTAACTGTCCAGCGGCTGTAACCTTTGCAGGAGTTGAAAGTATTATCTTTCTCCTGCAGAGACACTGGCGATCTCAAACTGCCAACCTCGTGGTAAGCATCCCCATGCGAAACCAGTAGACCACCGCAAGGTTCCCCTGCCCGGAAGAAATGAAGTAAAATTGCTAAGCAGGAAAATGTGAAAGACGGCTCAAGAAAACAGAAAAATATTATAATGATATATGCAATGATCAATAGTTAGAGTTTGAGTTAAAAAACAAAAAGAAAAAAGAATACCCTCAGCATATCTGAACGTGAAAGAACTCAAGGAAAAAATACAAACATTAATCGCACTAAAATATTGAAAGATGCAAACCAAAGAACCAGACTCACTGCCGTGAAGTTGCTTTTGAATTGCAGTGACCCTTTAGGACAGGATAAGGCTGCCTGTGGGTTTCTGAGACTCTAACTCTATTGGAGCAGAACACCTCACCTTTCTACTCGAGTGACTCATGCTTTTGAACCTCTAAGGCAGTGGTTCTCAACCTTCCTGGTGACCCTTTCAATTAGTTCCTCATGTTGTGGTTACCCTCCCAACAGTAAAATGATTTTTGTTGCTACTTTATAACTCTAATTCTGTTAATTTTATGACCTGGGAAACCCTGTGAAAGGGTTGCTTGATCTCCAAAGGGGTCGCAACCCATAGGTTGAGAACCACTCCTTTAAGATTAGCAGCCTAATGGCTATTCCACTATGCCACCAGAAAAATTAAAAAATATATATATGGAAAGAACACACATAGTTACTATACCAAAAAGAACTCATTGTTCACATCCAACAATTTCAAGAGGTTGAAAGTGTTCATCTTAATCTTCATGAAGAATACATGACACTGAAAGAGAAGGGCCAAGCTGTGTTCAAGACCTTAGCCAAAACAAAGCTCTAGGAATTGACCTAACACCAATTGGAATGTTTCAATGGCTTAATGGAGCTCTGGAAGTACTTGCTAGTCTTTGCCAGGAAATTGAAATGATAGCTACTCGGCCAAGTGACTGGAAGTGATCCATATTTGTTCCCATTCCAAAAAAAAGGTGACCTCAAATAACCCTCAAATTAAAGAGCAAAAGAATTGGTATCACATGCACATAATATTTGCTGAAGATTAGCTAATAGTTGCCACAGTGCCTTGACAGGGGGCTGCCAGAAATTCAGGTCAGAATCAGAAGAGAACATGGAACAAGGGATATCATTGCTGACATCAAATAGAACTTGGCTAGGAGCAGGAAATACCAGAAAGAAGTTTACTTGCATTTTATTGACTGTGAAAAGGCAACCAACAGTGTGGATCATAATAGAACTTGGATAGCATGTGAGAAGAATGGGAATTACAAAGCAGTTAACTGCGCTCATGTAGAACCTGGATATGGATCAAAAAGCAGTTGTGTGAAGAGAATAAAGAACACTTCCTGTTTTGAAATTAAAAAGTGTGTGTGAAATAGTTGTATCCTTTCATCATACTTATCTGAATAAAAAATGCAGTATTAGGATTGGATGAAGGTTGACTCAAAACCTGCAATTAGTTAGTTAAAAGTTAGTTAAAAGTGAGAATAACTTGAAGCATTTACAGATAAAGGTTAAGGAGTTAAGGAGTTCAGCCTTCAGTATGATTTCCAACTCACAAACTAAATCATCACAATTAGACCAAGAGTTGACATCAGGATAAAAAGAGAAAAGATGGAAGTTGTCTAGGATTATATCTTGCTGGGATCCACAAACAATGCTCATGGAAGCAGCAGTCAAAAGATGGGTAAATTTTGGGTAAATCTGTTGCTTTTCAGTGATTTAAAATGTGGTTTTAAAGTGTTTTAAAGCAAGAATGTTACTTGAGCACTAAGGTGAGCCTGATCCACGCCATAGTGTTTCCAGTCCACCCATCCCTGTTGGACATTGAATAAGGCAAACTGAAAAGATAGTCAAGGTATTGAATTGTGTTGCTAATGAAGAATATTGAAACAACCATGGACTACACAGAGAACAAACAATTCTGTTTTGGAAGAAGCATGGACAGAATGCACATTAAGCACAAGGAAAGTGAGACTTCATCTCACATACATTTGTCATGTCAGACAAGACCAGCCCCTGGAAGGAATGTCATGCTTAGTAAAGAAGGACAATGACACAGAGAAAGATCCTTGACATGACAGATTGACACAGTGACTGCAACAATGGGCTCAGATACAATTGTGAGGATGGCACTGGGCTGGGCAGAGTTTTGTTCTGTTGTACGTGAGGTCAGGACCAGTGGGCATTGACTTGAGGGCACTTAGGACTACCACCAAACAACAGTTGTGTCTCGAGATCCTTCTCTAACAGAATCTGACTCCTTTTTTTCAATTGAATTATTTTTTTTTAATTTTTACTTTTCCTTTTATTTATAAAATATACCACATGCTCTATTTTTTAAAAGTATTACATTTGACTGTCCAGTAATGTATCAGCCTTCCCTTTCTGTCACGCACAGGAAAACTTATGAGATCCTGGGTAAGTTCTCCTGCAGCACCTGTGAGAAGGTCCGATCACACAAGCCTGTAACCAGGCATGAAAACCTGACCACCTCACCATCCCCTAACCCTCATAGAAATTCATCTCTTTTCTACTCTGCTCTCTCAATCCATGTTTAGATCTGTTTTTATAAATTTGATATTATCTCTGTCCTCAAAATTCACTATTTTTCAAGGCTCAAAAAGTGTTCCAACTCCACTCTCCCCCATTTAAAAAAAAAGTACTATGAGGTCACTGACATATATGTATGACCAAGAGAACTCATGTGCAGCAGACTTGTTTGTCTTTAAGTCAAGCATGTCTAGTAGCAATATTATTTTTTAAACTAACCCGAGTACTCCTTATCTGACAGTCTCTCTCAAAGTGGAAAAGGGCAAAGTGCAAATTCAAATTTTCAGCCTTCCCAAGACTTGAGACCAGACTTGCCAGCCTTTGCTGCCACATCTTATGGGTTCAACCAGATTCAAGAACGGCTCAGATTGACAGGAGGGAAAATGGTACAGGAGTGTGAGCACCCAGAAGCTGGTTCATGGTCTAGTATCAATGGTTATCATCCATTACCTGATCCAGCGGATTACTTTCTCCCAAAGCAACTACCCTCCCTGAGAGAATGGACCTGCCTCCTAGATAACCCTATATCTGTGAACAGCATCTTCTTTGTGGATGATGCTGTGAAGGAGGCCTGGGCGGTGCACATATTCAGGAGCTAACCTAAACGTTGACCAGTCATGTCTATACAGTGGGTTTGGAAAAATAAGCCATCAACAACCCTGTGGATCATAGTACGAGCCTGCTACATAAGTGCAGTAGCCTTGAGTTTGAATCAACTCTTTGGCAATTGAAAATATGAACTGTGATGTACAAGAGATAAGATAAGTGAGCTGGATGGGTTGACAAATTTGACTAATAATCATAGCGAACTGGAACGCACAACTCAGATTGCCTTTGCCTTATTAAGCTTCTAAAGTTGAACAGCTACAAGTAATTTCTTAAGGTCTATCTATCAGGCTCAAGGACTTATTTCTATCATATTACAATATCTTAAACCCACAGTATTTTGCTGGAGTATGTTGTGAGAAATAACAGTTCCCATTGAGTATTGTATTTTATATGCCTTTTAAATTTCTCTTGGCAAGGTTTCCAAGTAATGCCTACTTTGTGTAGAGCAATTGTGTGGAGGAAAAAAGTGTGTGTGGGGGTGTGTGTGTGTGTGTGTGTGTGAGAGAGAGAGAGAGAGAGAGAGAGAGAGAGAGAGAGAGCGCAACAGGGTGGGGGCTCATTTGTGTGCACAGATCATAAAGAGGGAGGAGACAAATGATCGAGTGAAAATAAAGTGAATTGCCACTGTCCATTTAGATAACCGACAGGGCAGTGTTATTTACTGTTTCTTTCCATTACTGACATTTTCTTTCACACCACAGGTTGCCATGACCCCTCATTGTGTAGCATTTCATGATCGGAATTCTGCCACATGACATTTAACTAACCACTTCTCATTGCACATTTCTTAACCCTTGACATTTGGACATCAATGATACATGTGAACCTGTAATCAGAATCCTGTTCCGCAGAAGTCAGTAATGTTTTTTAGAGTCAATGAAGAGGATGGAGAACTCTTCTCTATATTTAATAAGATACTTCCTGTTTCTAAGATAGAAGGATTTTTTTTGTTGTTGCTGCTGTTAACATTCTTTGGATGCAAGCCGAAATGATTTTTGCCTCAATTATGATTTCCTTAGGGTATGTTTATAATCTTATAATCTTATTAACTGCTCAAAAGAATTCTGTCCCTCACTCCCCACCAACATCCTTGGGACTCCAAGGAGATTATTATTTTTAAACTGTTCTTCCCAGAATCGATCTGTCAAATAAACTCTTTGAATTTTTATTTATCCTGTAATTTCCTTTATAGTTTCAATTGTAATAATTGCTATTGAAAATAGTTTTAATCTCTGGATCAGTGTCTATGTGGCTTCTAGCAATACAATTAGTTTCATGTCCTTCATCGGACTAACATTGGGATCAGCAAACTATGGCCCATAAGCCAGATAAGACTCATTACATATTTTTGGAAGCAACGCCTCTGTTACAAAGCCACTCTGGTGTTTTCACTTGTCAAGGGAGATTTTTGCAAAAACAATGGGAGGTCTGAAGGGTTGCAGCTGATACGTCACGGTTCATAAAACAAACCAAACACGAACTAAAAGGATTGCCAGCGAGTTGATGGTGGCTCGCAGCCATCCTAGAGAACAAGGTAGATCCGCCCGCTTTGAGTTTCCCAGACTAATGGTGCAAAGCGGTAGAAAGGCCTGTCTGTTCTGAGTGGAGTGGCTGGTGGTTTCAAATCGCTGACCCGGTGGCCTACAGTCCCATGCCTTACTACTGTGTCACCAGGGCTTCACGAAAACCTTACGGATCTATACAACCTGAGCCTTTACAGTAAACTTTGCCAGCCTCATGAGTGTATTACAAAGTACAAACATCCAGCAACCTGAAATATTTTTACTATATCCAGAGACTTGCATATTTCAAAATGTAACTGCACTCTCTCGGCACCTGTGTGAGGGTGGACTAGAGAATCGCACCGACATTCATAAGTGCATAAGAAAGAGTCTTATATAAAAGAGCAATTGTATATTGAGAACACAGTCCAGCCCAGTCCAGATCAAGTCCGTAAGTCCAATCAATACTAACCAATAGGTCCAATACTACTACAAAAATTCCTCTTTAGACTCATGCAGCACTTGCAGTGATGCTGAATGCTGGAAGATCACAGGCCAGTGAGGGGAAGGGCTTGTGGATCCAGTGGCAGAGGAAGCATTTCCACACTGGCTCAGGTCTCTACGTATCTCCTCCAGATCTCTGAGTGTCTCATCAGCAGGAGAGGGAAGGCAGAGACATTGGGGATGGCCTCTGGTGAACTATTTATCTCCATGGCATCTCCAGATGAGGCCATCAACCTGTGACCTGATTGACAGGTTAGATTCCACCCCTTCACTAAAGTTGACTGGAGCGTACGTAACTGCCACAGCACCTCGTGGTTTTCACTTGTCTTTCTACACCTCTCTGACCGTGTAGTGGAGTACACGTTTGGCTGCTAACTGCAAAGTCAGCCATTTGAAACCATTAGCTGCCCCTAGAGTAGCAGTTCTCAAACTGTGGGTCACGACCCCTTTGGAGGCTGAAAGATCCTTTCACAGGGGCCATCCAATGTCTAACAGTAGTAAAATTATAGTCATGAAGTAGCAACAAAAATAATTTTAAGGGTGAGGGGGGGACTGTATTCAAGGGTCCCGGCACTAGGAAGGTTGAGAACCACTGCCCTAGAGGGAGGAGAGGTTTTCTACTCTTATACAGGTTTGCAGCTTCAGATACACACAAGACTGTTCTACTATGTTCCACAGGGTTCTACGAGTCAGAAACAATGTTTGGCAGTGAGTTTGGTTTGCGGTTGAGTTTGGTTTTGTTCATCTTTCCAATAGCTGTACACTATCATCCATCATTTTCTTTTTGTGCTCTTCTTTTGAGGCTGATTTTTCTAAAAATGTGACTTCTGTGCCACCTTATAATCCCCAAGGTCTTTTTTTAAAAAGCAACCCATGTCAAACATCTTATTATTAAAAAAACAAACAAACCTTTTATTGTCTTTTTCATGATGGTTTACATAGCAGTTCCCATTCAATTAGAAATTGTTCAGTGAGGTTGTTTCTATCTGTTTATTCTTGCCAATGCCTGAACATCCTTGTTTCCATACTGGCCATTGCATTTCTCTGTTCTCTGACGTTCTTCTCTTTCTTCTAAAGAGATTGTTGACCATTTGTTCTCATGTAGGTGGTTGTGAAAGGGAGCACCGTTGTTGATTCTAAAACTTTCAAACGGCCTTTTGTTTCTCATGCCACTGTGCTTCCCGCTAGTCAGTGAAAAATCAGAAGGTTTTAATTAACTTCCAAATTCCTTTTGTATGTGATGAATCATAGAATCACTTGTTAATGGTTTACAGAGTCACTGAAACTTGAAGGATCAGCTGTTTTAAAAGCTATTACTTTCAATCAGGTTGTCCCAATGAAAACGCAGCTGTAGTTTATGCTTTTTGATTCTTGGTAGCTGTGTTTGTTGTCTATTTCCACCCAATATTTGGAACTTAAAACAAAAAGCATTATTAACTGAGGAGGCATTGCACAACTTAGCTGGTTGGGGATCTCTCAGAGAGGGCAAACAAGATCCCAGGCAGGGCAGCAGTCATCACAAGTTTCAACTAAAGGAGAATCCAGGCCCAGCCCTCTGATATGGCCCTGAGACAGCTAGCTGCAGGACCTCGCCAGCTCATGTAGTGGTTGCTGGCTTTCCTCAGAGAACCACGCTGAGAAAGGGAGCCCAGCTGTCACATTGAAACTGCCCTATTAAAGACCCACAAGTCTTGCTAATTACTGTATTTCGACCTACTAATTACCATGCCTTCTTAATTATAGCTAACCAAATAATAATTATGTGTTATTAAATATCTTTTAGATTTACTTCAGTATAAGACCCCTTTAATGTAAACACTTCAATATTGAGACACTCAAAGTTTCCTGAGTTCCAACCACTGACATCTAGGAATAACATGAAAATTAAAATTATATCCCAAATTTGCAAGCATGATATCCTTGTGTCTCCAAAGTGACATGTTCATATCAGCAAGGGAAGCAGGAAGACAGAGCTGGGGTAGCAGGAAATGACCTGTTATTGTCAGGTGCTGTCTTGTTGGTTCCCTTGTACAACAGAATCACACATCCAAAGTATGTTATAGACTAAGCCTCTCGACTATTGTTTCCAAAGACCACTCTGGTTATACTTCTGCCCAGACAATGAAATGACCTCGTCTCTTGCAAGATCTCCTTTCCAGTCCCATTGCATTTCTGTGATTTGAGGAGGCTTTTCAGCAAAACCTGATAGCTTTCGTACTCTCTGGATGATTCATAAGACACATACTAGGAAATTGAACTTAAAGACTAACTTGAGTGAGAGTGTTGAGAAAACACAACCTTTAAAAACTCTGCCACCAACCTGGGAAGCAGCTCAAAAGAACAGAGGCTTAGGCCTCTGTTGAAGGAGAGGCCTCAGCCAAAGATGGAGGTTGAATTCCATTTTTGCTATTTATTTCTTATTCTGAGCTGACCTTCAAAGGTCAGCTAACAAGCATACTTCAGAAAGTCTAGGAAGACCACTCCCCCCACCCACTTTCTGTCTGCTCCCAGGAAAAGCTATCACTCAGCCTGACCTTCGAAATATCCATAGATTGAGTTGGTGGATGACTCAAAGTTTACAATTAACAAAATAATGTCTAACAGATCTGAGTCTCATTATTTTTAGGTCAACTAAAGCATAATTTTGTAAATGTCAACCTATCAGGATTTTTTTTCTTGAAAGTTTCTGAAACCTCTGTTTTGAAGCTGGAAAAGCTTTCTTTTGCTGCAGTATTTAGTGGGTCCTCATGAAGATTTTTGGATTATTTTGATCCTTTAAAAAACTCTTTCATTTTAACAGAAAGTCCTGTTTGCCATTTGATGAACCCAGACCCCTTCTCCACAAAGGTAGAAGAGAAATAAAACAACTATGTTATTATATAAAACATTTTCATCAGATTATGATGCATCATAGGCCACATACAAAGATATTTGTCCTAAAGGAGAAAAGTCATCCCCAAATCTAACATAATTTGTAGAGACATGTTTATTAAATCTTAAACAGGACAAAGACAAAACAAAAGCAAATAATACAGATGAAGGTAATCATTATCATGAGGTTGCAATGGTGTCCAAGGATTCACCAAGGAAATGAGATAAGGAAAGCAAAAGAAATGATCACAAAATCGTGATTAGTGGAGAAAATCCTCCCTCCTTGCCATTGAGCCTGTTGTGATTTATAGGGATCCTGTTGGATAGAAAAGGGAGAGAGGAATTCCTTAGCCCTTTGCACCACGATTTTTCAATTATCACTACGCTTACAGTAGACAAAGAACCCTGGTGGTGCAGTCACTAAGCACTAGACTGTTAATCTCAAAGTGGTCAATTTGAAACCATTAGCCTACACCCATAGAGAAAGACCTGACAGGCTGGCTTCCATAACGAGTTGTTCTTCCAAAAATCAAAATCAATTGACCAACCGACTCCCTATACTGCTGAAGGCAAATGGACACAGAGGCAAACAGAGTAGAAGAAATGATGGTGCCCAGCTGCCAAATGATTGAATGCCTGGAGTCTCAAAGACTTGATGATAATCGAGTTGCCATTCAGTGCAGAAACAGCAAAGCTCACATGGAATAAGGACACCAGCATGCGTGATCAAGAGGGGCCGAAGGGGGCAGATATAGAGCACCAAAGAACAAGAATCACATCATTACAAAGGAGGGGGAGAGCAGGGTGGGGACCTAAGGCCCACTGGTGGGTAATTGGTCACCCCTTTACAGGGGAGTCATGGGGAGGAGACAGATCAGTCAAGGTGCAGCCAGGCAGCGATGATGCATACAAGTTTCCTCTGGTTCCTGAAGCCTTCCTCTCCCTCCCCCCCCACCCAACCATCATGGTCCCAACTCTACCTTACAAATCCAGATGGACTGGAGAAGTCACACTGGCATAGAGGGGAGCTGGAGAAATGGGGAAACCAAGATGGAGGAGCCCCTTGGCCCAGTGGTTAGATTGGAGCTGCTGGAAGGGTAGAGAGAAGGTGGGGTAGAGAGATGGAACCAACTGCAAAGATATACACAGAAGCTCCTATTTGAAGGACGGGCATCAAAGGAGTGGGTTGGGGAAGAGGTCAGGCAGTGTAAGATATGACAGAACAATAACAATGTATTGAGGCTTGGTGGGGCGGAGAGAGCAGGGGAAGAGGGGAAGGGATGGAAAAGCCAATACTAGGGGCTTAAGGGAAAAGGCGAACAATTGGAGAATGATAATAGAAGTGGACATGTGAGGGTGCTTGACACAGTATGTTTATTTACGTATTGTGAAAAATGACGTATAAGCCCCCAATAAAATGATTTAAAAAAAATAGTTGTTCTTCTCGGGTACCATGGTATAGCATACAGAGTGTTAGCATGATTGGGTTATTGGCTAAACATGAGGTCTGTAAGAAAAGACTTCCCATAAGAAGTGATATTTGAGCTGAAATATGAAGGATGAGTAAAAGCTGCTAAAATGAAGTTATGGGAAAGCTATTTATTAGATAGTAGCATAGTGGGAATTTGTAGGTGAGGGTGAAGAAAAAAGGAAGAATAGGTAAGCAGAGGCTTTGCTTAAGTATACAAAGAAGATCAATTAAGTAAAAAAGAACAAAAAAAAATTTGAAAAAGAACAGCACTGGCATCCTGCAGAAATCTAAGTGATACTGTCCCATGACTGTTTAATATTTTTTTCCTCTTTGCACCAGGCGGAACATGTTTATCACTTTCTTTGTACATTACATTATCCCGACGCATTGCTTTTTGTTTTTAAATCTGGGCGAAATGGGAGGTGGACACTTTCAATCTTGAACATTTTCTAAGACATGTAAGGAAAGGCATGTGAAATAGAGTCATCCACGACTATTATCCACCACTAGTGTATTGGTTGGTGGTGGTGGTTGGTGGGTGTTATTGAGGCAGTTTCTACCCACAGCAGCCTGGTGTATGACAGAACAAAAAACGTCCTGGTCCTGCACTAACCTCACAGTGGTTCCTATGCCTGTGCTCGCATTGTGGCAGTCTCTGTGTCAATCCATCTTCTTGAAGGCCTTCCTCTTTTGCACTGGCCCTCTCCTTTACACAGCTTGATGTCCTTCTACAGGAGCAGGTCTCTCCTGTTCTTTTGGCAGTGCTCTTCAGCATCACAATTCCAATGCATCTATTCCACTTCAGGCTTCCTTATTCAATGTCCGACTTTCACAAGTATCCGAGGCAGCCGAAAATACCATTGCTTGTATCAGGTGCACCTTAGTTCTGAAAACAACATCACTGCTTTTCAATGCTCAGAAGAGGTCTTGGGAGGGAGATTTACCCAATGAAATGCATATTTTGATCTGCTGACTGCGCCTTCCATAAGCGTTGGCTGTGGATCAAAGCAAGACAAAATCCTTGAAAACTTGAACCGTCACTCCAGTCACAATAATTTTACCTATTGGTCCATTTTTGAGGATTTGGGTGACGCAATCCACATTGAAGGCTACAATCATTAAACTTTTTTGGCACAGGCTTCAGGGTCTCCTGACCCTCAGCAAGCATGTTGTGGCATCTGCATGTTGCAGTTGTTAATAAGCCTTCCAATCACGATGCCATATTCTTCTTCAGCTCTCCAGTTTCCCTGATTATTTACTTATCGTAGACATTGAAAAAGTATGGCGAGAGGATAAAATCCAAAACACACTTTTTCTGATTTTAAGCTATTCTATATTCTTTGTTCTATCCACACAACTCCCTCTTGAGTCATGTGCAAGTTCTGCATGCATACAATGAACTGTTCTGGGATTTATATTCTTCGCACAGTCATCCATACTTCATTATGATGCATATAGGTGAATGCCTTGGCTTAATCAGTAAAACACATGAAAATATCTTTTTGGTATTTTTTGCTTTCAGCTAATATGCATCTGACATC
Organism: Nesogale talazaci; assembly: GCA_004026705.1. NCBI lineage: Eukaryota > Metazoa > Chordata > Mammalia > Afrosoricida > Tenrecidae > Nesogale > Nesogale talazaci. The sequence continues at coordinate 5,926 of PVJH01011274.1, read as the reverse complement.
AGTCATGATATCCCTTGTTCCATGTCTTCTTTGGAATCAGGCCTCAACCCCTGGACGCTCCCTGTGAATGTACTGCGGCAACTGTTGTTGGATGACCTTCAGAAAAATCTCACTAGTGTGTCATTGTGGCGGTCATGTACTTGATGTCAATTTCATGATTGGGATGTAGGGGTGGAGTCTAGCCTGTTAATCTGGAGACAGCTAATGAGACCTCTGTGTGCACGTGACTTTCTCCTGAGAATTCTGGGAAGTCTTGAGGTATTTCCCAATTGGAAAAAAGAGACTAGTCTCAGTCTCCGAGACAATGAACTACTGAGAAGACCACATGCTAATCGATCCTGATTCCTGAAGAATGGAAGAGCTGGAAGAGAGACCACATGTGCTTGCCCTAATGGAGCCAAATCTCTGAGGCCAGAGAAGTCATGTGGAGACCCCTGCCAGCGCTGAGATGTTTCTAATGCCACCAGACACACAAGACTGTGCACCCACTCGCCTGTGATTGTCCTGGTGTCATCGCATGTGCTTCATGAGTTGGAAGGAGGGCTATATCACACTTGGATTTTGACAAGTGCTTAATGTCACATGTCCACCATTGTACCACCATAAAGGACAGTTTTACTGCCCTAAAAATTATAACCATTCTATCTCTTCATTCATACCCTTGAACTCATAGTAAATACTCATCTTTCTATTATCTCTAGTTATTTAACTATGGAAGTGTATAATATGTAAATTTTATATCAAGAAAGTTACTAAAAAGGAGAAAAAGAAACCAAACTCGACCAATTATTACCATGAGTAAGGGAGAAAGAGTGGTTGCTTAGGAGGTGTTGAGTTTATGCTAATCATGGTGGAATGATTTGGAAAATGATATCGATAATAGTTGTACAACACAAAGTGTATACTCAATGGCACTGAATTATACATATAGTGGTTGTGGAATTGCAGTATGTTTTGTTGTGGATATTTTTGCCACAATGACAGAAATAATAATGACATGAATAGCAATGAGCACAGAGAAGAAAAAAATATTCTAACATTGATGTAGTAATGATTATATAACTCTTCTTGACATGACTGAGTTATTGAATTGTATGGCATGTGGATGAAGTTTTAATTAAGTTGCTTTAAAAACAACAATCACAAATCTACTACCACTGTCCAAATTCTGACTCAAGGCTATACATCTTAAAGGGAGACGATAACTTCATGCTTCTTCTTTGGAGAAGCGGCTGGGTTTGAATTACTGACTTGGTCGGCAGTAAAAGTTGACAGGCAGGGCCACCAGAGCACTGCAAAGCAAAGATGTCACTTTGTATGCTAAAGTGCTCCTTAAATTCGCTAGAGTTTAGGCTTTCCCAGAATACCATATAGTTGAAATCACACAGAATACAGGGTTGTTGTTTTTGTTGTGGTTTTTCTCCTCCTACTGGCTTCTTTCACTCAACAGTCTGCATCTCAAGTTCTTTTATATCTTTTGATTGCTTCACAGTTCATTGTTTATTGCTGGATAATGTTCCATTGAATGGGTACATCACAGTTTTTTATCCATTCACTCCTTAAAGGACATTCTAGCTGCTTGCAATGTTTTATGAGTATGCATAGAGCCAAGGTCAGCATCTGTGTTTGGGTTTTCATGAGCGCATACGTTGTTATTTTTGGTTGTTGTTAGATGCTGGCCAGTCAGTTCTGACCCACGGCAACCGTATGCATGCAAGAATGAAAAGCTGCAGGGTTCTGTACTATTCTCATAACTGTTTCTTCGCTTTGGTCAATTCTGCAGCCACCATGTCAATATATCTCCTGGAGGACCTTCTTCATTTCACTGTCTCTATATTTTATCAAGCACGATGTTCTTCTCCAAGGACTGGTCTCTCCTGAGAGGATGTCCAAAGTAAGACAAGGTCTTGCCAGTCTTGCCTCAAAGGAGCACCCTGGCTTTACTTCTTCTGAGACAGGCTTACTTGAACTTTTAGCAGTCCTGCCAATATTCTCCTCCAGTGGCATAATTCAAATGTATCAATTCTTCTGCAATCTTTCATAGTCAATGTCTGACTTTCAGATGCATATGCAGCAGTGGACAAAATCAAAGCTTGGGTCAGGAGCACTTTAATATGCCAAGCGAAATCCTTGCTTTACAGGCCTCTAAAGAAATCTTGTGCAGCAGATTTACTGAAATACAACATGCCTTTTGAACTCATGACTGATGCTTCCAGGAACACTGATTGTGGATCCAAGCAAGACAAATTCCTTGACAACTTCACCCCTTTCTGCATTTGTTATGGATCTACTTGTGAGGACTTGGGTCTTCTTTATATTGAGTTTCAATCCGTACTGAAGGCTGCAATTCTTTATCTTCATTAGCAATTGCTTCACGTCCCCTTCACTTTCAACCTGCAAAGTTGCGTCATCTGTATATCACAGTTGGTTAATAAACATTCTTTCAATCTTGATGCTACACTCTTCTTCATATGTTAGCTACTCTGATAACTTGCTCAGCATACGGATTGAATAAGTGTGGTTAAAGGATACAACCCTGAAGCACAACTTTCCTGATTTTAAGTTGTGAATATAAGAGGGCAAGTTAAAAATATTGCAAAGAATAATAGAAAACTTTATTTAACAAAGTACCAAAGCATCTGTCTAAGTCTATGTAATTCAGAGGACAGTATTTTCATCTGTCTAAACTTTCCACTGAAGAACTCTATGCTGTTCAATTTATACAAGATCAAAGTGGCAATTTGAGCATCCTCTAGGGACTTGAATTATGTTCCTTTGAAATTTTCTTTGAGTTTTTGATACAAAAAGATGCCTAAATGGGCAAGTTTAGAGTTGTTTGTAAGGTTGATAGAGTAGGGTTTTCCAATGAAATTCTCAAAGAACAGTCCTTCCTAACCTTAAAGAAGGGGTAGGAGTTTTGTCATAATTGGAACAAATTCCTTGGTACAATTTTCTTTTTGCTCACCAATACAGTTATCCATTTTCTTAAAATTTTATAATATTTCCTGTGATTAGCCTTTGTCCTTTGAGGGGAGCCTTTAAGATGATCCCTTTGGCATCTCCTCAAAATGAGTCATCATAATCTACTGAGCAGACAGATCCTTGTGTCTTGAATTTAATCGTCCCAACAGATCCTCTTAGAAGCCACTGCTTTGATTGAACTTTTTTAAAAGCATCTTATTGAAACTAAGACAAGAATGTTACTGAAAGAACCAGTGATCACAGAGACACGTTTAAACTTGTTTTGTTTGGATTAAACCAGTGCATATCTGATCTGGAACTATGGTAGCAAGTCTTCTTGATCTATCTTTGAACACTTTCATTTTATTTGTATAACTATCAAGGTTTTCCAGGTCAAACAATTAGTTTTTATTTAGCCTGGTAAGAAAGTCAGCTCAAACACAAAATTCTTCAGAAAAGTTCATTATTCTTTCCTAAGAACTCCCATTATATATATTATAAATTTTGACATTAAAAATATTTACTTAAGTTCTTTCTTAATCTTTACTTATTTCCAACATTAGATTGTGAACTTCATGCAAACCCCCATTTCCCAATTATGGTGGTCATGTGCTTATGTTAATTTCATGATTGAGATGTAGGGGTGGAGTCTAGCCTGTTAATCTGGAGATAGCCATTGAGTATCCAATGAGGCCTCAGTGTGGGCATGGCTCTCTCCTGAGACTGCTGGGAAGTTTTGTGATATTTCCTCCATGGATATAAGAAGCTACTCCCCAGTTGGGAGTTAGTCTCAGAGAGATGATGAATTATGGACAAGACAAGATGACAGCATCCCAGGAGCTGAAGGAGCCAGAGGAGAAGTCACACGGCTTTACCCTGATAGAACCAGTCCTCTGAAGCTAGAGAAGCCACGTGGAGACACCTGCCAGCAATGAGTTGCTTCTACCACCACTGGATGCTGTTGACGGACCCTGAGCCCTGGAAGCGAGGAGCCACGGGGAGACCCCTACCAGCACTGGAACTCTGCACCCACTGGCCCATGACTTTGTGAGTCAGAAGGAGACTCTGGACTGATATTGGGCATATGGATTAATATTGGGCTTATGACTTTGAACTGGACTGGGTTGGGATACTTTTTGAATGTCCTATTCCTCTTGTATATAAACCATAACCTTATATCCTTGTGTATGTCTATCAATTTGTTTCTCTAGTCTACTTGGACTAACACACCAATTTATCTCAGTATTCACAAATGCCTAATGTGACATATGGCCAAGACTGAGATCAGGTGATGAGTTGAATTAATGTGCTACAAGACTCTAATAAAAATACTATAAAATGAAAACAATTGTTTTGTCTGGGACAAGTTCATACAAGAAAATGATCCAAGAACTACACATGTATTATACATGGGTTGTATTCCTTTGAAACGATTTATCAAGTGAATTCTCTTTTTCTTTCAAGTAAATATAATTTAATTGTTGAGTTGACTGATATAGTTCTCTACAATTAGTCTTATAATAGACCAAAGTTCTTAGGTATATTAGGTATTTCTATATATCTGAACAATCTTTTATGATGCCTTTCTTTTTTAATAGTCATGGAAACGTATCCCATATTAAACTGTCTTTGATGAACATCTACTAAACCTAATATTTTAAAGTCCATAATAGAAAAACATGTATTATATCAAAGTTCTTTGAATTGCAATGCTTCAGTAAAGTTTGAAATAAGCTTATCTAAAATCCTAAGATTTCTATAGGGAGAAATATTCTTGACATTATTTTATAACACCATACATAAAAAAAGACTTTACTGTCTAATAAAAGCATTACAAATAAAGTATAATAGAATAGAAAAATAAGTCTTGGATTAATTTAATGAGAAACTTAGATTTATTTTTTTTGGAATTAAATTTAAATTTTGGTTTGTATTAAATCAATAATATGATGTCAAAAGTAAAGCATTGCCAGAAATTACTTGGTAATTTTACAAAAGTTCTAGTTAGTAAAAAATATTAATCTTCTTTCAGCTTCCTAATATCTGATTTTGAATATTTCTCACCCCTGATAAGATTGGATAAATATTTTCACCTTTTGATAACTTACACCTTAAGAGAAGTGGATATAAACTAATACCATAGTAACACATTTATTTTACCAGTATTTAAACCTGGAAGGTTACTGAACTCAGTTTTAACTCATTCATTCTTCAAACATTTAGCTAATATACACTATAATTCAACTATTGCATCAGATGTAAAGGATAGAATGAGAGGAAAGATAGGTCCATACCCTTCCACAATCACATGCCAATCTGTAAAACTATTTTTCTCCTCTGTCAGCAGCCCAGCTTTTTCAGTTTATTGGCCCATGACTGCCAGGTTACATGTCCTCCATTCAAAAGATCAATCTGTACTGTATTGTTTTGAATTTCAGTTCTAAATGTCCAGGTGATCCAAATGACTAGCGTTGCTTTGGCTCCATGACCAATCTTGACTAGTCATCCGTGGCAGAGAGAGTTGTGATAAAATTATGGCTGCCAAGAACACATGCCTATGTGTGAATAATCCAATCAACATATCTGAGTTTGGTAGATCCCTTAGAGAATATTTTCTAGAGGCACATAGACCTGAAAGATATTTGTTTTATGGGTTGATATATCCCAAATAATGTATTGGAAAATAAGTTACTAGAAGTTAGAGAACCTAAGTTCCAATTCCAGCTATCCATTGCTTGTCTATTAGGCTGGGAAGATGAGTTGAAGTGTTCACATAGCTCACTCTATTGATTGCCTCTCCCCTTACAAGCAATTTGTTATTCTTTCTGTTTTTTATTATACCATTATAAATATTTAAAATGATGGCAACAAATGTAAAAATGTGCTCAATGCAATACATGGATGTATGGACTGTGATAAGAGTTGTACAAGACCCCAATAAAATGATTCAAAATAAATAAAATAA
>PVJH01011273.1:0-69558 GCA_004026705.1 Nesogale talazaci | reverse complement strand
ATGGTAGGATTGAATATATTTATTAAGCAATTTCATTGGCATTTCATTCACCTAGCATACAATATAATAGTAATATCAAGAAGAATAGATTAATCATCACCACAATCAAGTTTAGAACATTATCTTCTTCCTTATATTTATTGTTTCTAGTGCAATTTTTAAAATTGCAGCTATATATATATATATATATATATATATATATATACAACAAAACATTTTCAGATTAGACAACTTATACATGTAAAATTCAGTGCCATTGATTATACTCTTCAAGCTTTGCAACCATTATTAATATTCTTTTCCACATTATTCCACTACCATTAACATAAACCCAATTCTTCCTAAGCAAAAATCTTCCTGCTTCATTCATGGTAGCCATTGGTTAGTGTTCTTTTCTTTCTCTTTTGAAGGATGGGTGGGAGTGTGAGTTATCTTGATATAATATATACAAATAATACACTTCCATAGTTAAGTTACATTTGAAAGAGCTGTATAAACATCATCACAATCAGTTCTAGTGCTCCCTCCCATATTCATTGTTTGCTCCCCAATTCCCCTCTCCATACCCACCCCTCAGTCCCTATAAACCATTGCATCAGTTATTGTCTCTATGCATCCACTTCTTCTATGCTTCATAAACTGGGAAACCTAAATGAAATAATAAAAGCAAAATAAAGCAGAAAGTATATAATAATAGTAATAATAATAATAATAATAATAATAATAATAAAACAGTAAAAATAAAGAGCAAGAAAGAACAGACAACAGACTGTATTTTAAAAAGCCAGAGAAGAAATTTCTGTTATAGAACAGACAAGAAATACTTAAATATAGATAAAACCCAGGTTGGGTCAAAAGAGAGGTCAGCTGACCAACTATCATATTGTATTGTGTGTCAATCCACCGTAATCATATTTACAATAACCTCTGTCCGGTAGCTAAACTGTTACTCTCCCTGGTCTGTGGCACAGGGGATCTGCCAGAGACTTAATCTGAATAGATATTCTATAAATGGATTTTGGGCTACTGTCTTCCATAGCCTTCTACGAATGGGATAGTCACAATTTAAACTCTGGTAATTTAGCCTTCATCATATTTGCATTTTATTGTCATTATCTTTGGATCGCTCACACTGGTGTGCTTCTTTGCTGTGGATTTAGTTTACACCTTATTTAGATGGCGGTTTATTTGAATGCAAGCCTTTCATACCCAAGACGCTATTTCAATAGCTAGCCTGATACTATCTGCTCTCTTCATCAAACCTTACTATAGCACCCATATCTTCAGTAATCTCTCCATGAAAGAGAGTATCAAATAGGGCCATGTTATAAGGACTAAGTGTTCTTGAATTGGAGCTAGAATTAAGTGAGAACCCAGAATCTATCCACTTGTTCATAGGTTATGAACAGTTCTGGTTTACTTTGGTGGCGATATTATGACAAAACCAAAACCAAAATAAACAACCAGCAAGAACAACAACAAACAAAAAACAAACAAAATAACTCCCCAAAGACAAACAAAAAGGAAAAACAATACTGATCATCCTCGTAGTGTGTAATTGGATTGCACTGATGACATCAAAGTTATGCAATGGCGCAGAATTTAAGGTACTGTTGATATGAAGAGTTTATGTTAGGGTGGTCCAAATGTGAGCCGAAATCCATGAGCTGTTGCTTGCACAGACTGATTTCTCATTTGGTTGAGCTCTGTTTGCATTACCATAGGGGATGGTGCTATGGAAAAATTTCCTGTCACATTTCTTCAGGAGAAGACTCTTGTCTATCAGATGAATCCCCGCATATTAATGCAAGGGGAACATTGAAACACTAAATATATGGTGGCTCTGGGTTCCCTTGTATTGGACACTCACCAAGTTAGGAGGTCCAACCTCATGTCCAACAACCACCATTTCCCCAGTTTTGACATGGCCATCCTTTGCTTCCTTTCCCAACTTAGAATTTCAGTCCTAAGCTCAAGGGCTACAAGTAGTCTTGAGGTAGAGTCTAATTTGTTCATTTGGGCTTCAATTTTGTGTCCTTCTGGTGTGGCACTTTGGCGATGCCATGTTCCCTTTGAGACCAGAGTCTATGTTATCCTAGTGCTTTGTCCATTGTGTGGTTCACCAAGGGCTGGGTAGAAACATATTTGAAATGTCTACCCAGGAACTTAGAAACATGCTTATTCTTCCCTTAGATTCCTTTCAATTATTGTTTATCACCCCTTCCAGATGTAAGATTGTGCCTCCCCTTTAACCATCCTGCTCACCAACATAAATATAAGTGTTTGTTCTGAAAGGTAGGTGCTCCCGTGCCCTATCTTGATTTTCCAGTAAGGTTCTCATTCCTGTGAAGGGTCTGTTCATTTGTTGCTGCTTTGTCTTGGTGCTGTTTAGCATCGAGGGGATGGTCTTCTCCCTTTTTCTTCTTCTTGAAGGAATGACTTCAGCCAATGTGAGGTTTCCTCTTTTAAGGTGATTCTTATAAAGTGCACACGGGGTGTGTGATGTATGATTCATGGTTAGTAGGACATTCCGTCCCTTTGTGTAGTAATAGATTTCTAAGATTTATTTCATTAGAATGTTCATTGTCAAAATTCTACATGGAATGTTCATTGTCAGAATTCTATTTGGAATTTCCAGGGTCAAAATCCTGTTGGATTGTCCATTGAGGAAATATTATTAGGAATGTTCAGTGCCAAAATTCAGCATGGAATGTTCATTGTCAAGACACTTTATACAATATTAATTGTCAGAATTCTATTTGGAATGTCCAGTGTCAACATTCTGTTTGGAATCGTCAGTGTGGAAATTATGGTGGGAATATCCAGTATCAAAATTCAGCTTGGAATGTTCTATGTCAGATTTCTACTTGGAACATCCAGTGTCAAATTCTGTTGGAGTGTCCAGTTTGGACATACTCTTGGGAATGTCCAGTGCCAACATTCAGCCAGGAATGTTCATTGTCAAAATTCTATATGGAAGTTAATTGTCAGAAATCTATTCAGAACGTCCAGTGTCAAAATTCTCTTTGGAATGTCCAGTGTGGAAATTCTATTGGGAATGTCCTGTGCCAATATTCAACAGGGAATATTCAGTAACAGAATTCTATATGGAATGTCCAGTGTGAAAATTCTATTTGGAATGTCCAGGGTCAAATTTCAGTATGTAATATTTATTGTCAACATGTGGAATGTTCATTGTCAGAATTCATTTTGGAAAGTACAGAGTCAAAATTCTGTTTGGAATGTCCGGTGTGAAAATTGTATTGTGAATGTGCAGTGTCAAATTTCAGCATGGAATGTTTGTTGTCAAAATTCTACATGGAATCTTAGTTGTTAGAACGTCCAGTGTCAAAATTCACTTTTGAATGTCCAGTGTGAAAATTCTATTTGGAATATCCAGTGTCAAAATTCAGCATGGAATTTTCATTGTCAAAATTCTATATGGAATGTTCGTTTTCAGAACATCCAGTGTCAAAATTCTGTTTGTAATGTGTCCAGGGTGGAAATGCTATTTGGAATGTCCAGTCTCAAAATTCAGCATGGAATGTTTACTGTCAAATTCTATAGGTAATGTTCCTTGTCAGATTTCTAATTGGAATGTTCAGTGCCAAAATTCTGTTTGGAATGTCCTGTGTGGAAATTCTATTGGGAATGTCCAGTGTCAAAATTCAGCATGGAATGTTCATTGTCAAAGTTCTATATGCAATGTTCATTGTCAGAATTCTATTTGGAACATCCAGTGTCAAAATTATGTTGGAGTGTGCAGTGTGAACATACTCTTGGTAATGTCCAGTGCCAATATTCAGCCAGCAATGTTCATTGTCAAAATTCTATATGGAAGTCCATTGTCAGAATTCGATTTGGAATGTCCAGTGCCAAAATTCTCTTTGCAATGTGTCCCGGCCTGCGGGTCCGTAATTTGCAAGTCCTGGAAGGAGGAGCGGGAATTGGGGGGACAGGAGACGCGAGAAATGGAGACAAGACAGGATTCTGATCAAGTCTCATTTATTGGGGCAAAACTCAGGGTATATATAGCCAATGGTCAGGAGTAAAGGTCACAGCTCATGCTAATGAGGTAAAGTCAACAGGGGGCCAATCCTAGATGAGTGCCAAATAAGGCGGGCAAAAGGGGCTGTTTACAGTTACAGTTAACAGTTTACAGTTACTGTTTACAGTTTACAGTTACAGTTTAAAGATAACAGACTACTACTCTTAGGTGATTAGCATATAGTTACTGACAAGTGAAGGTTAGCAAGTCTGCAAGTTAAGCTTCAAAGGGTAGGGCTGTTTACAGTTATAAAGATAATAGACTACTAAGCTCAGGCAACAAACAGTAACAGAGTTCAGACTACTGACTGTAGCAAGGTCAAGCATGTCCGGGTTGGATGGCTCCGGATAGCAATGTACTTTGTGGATATTCTATTGGGAATGTCCAGTGCCAATGTTCAGCATGGAATGTTAATTGTCAGAATTCTATATGGAATGTTCATTGTCAGAACATCCAGTGTCAAAATTTAGAATGGAATGATCTTGGTCAAAATTCTATATGGAAACTTCATTGTCAGAATTCTATTTGGAACACCATGTGTCAAAATTCTGTTTGGAATGTCCATTGTGAAAATTCTATTGGGAATGTCCAGTGTCAAAATTTAGCATGGAATGTTCATTGTCAAAATTCTGCATAGAATATTCGTTGTCAGAATGACCAGTGTCAAAATTCTGTTTGGAATGTCCAGTGTGGAAATGCTATTTGGAATGTCCAATGTCAAAACTCAGCATGTAATGTTCATTGTCGAAATTCTATATGGACTGTTTATTGTCAGTATTCTATTTGGAGCCGCAGTGTCAAAATCATGTTTGGACGGTCCAGTGTGAAAAATGTATTTGGAGTGTACAGTGCCAAAATTCAGAATGAAATGTTTGTTGTCTCTATATGGAATAGTCCTTGTCAGAATTCTATTTGGAAAGTCTAGTGTCAATTTTTTTTGTATTGTCCAGTGTGAAAATTATATTTGCAATGTCCAGTGTAGAAATTCTATTGGGAATGTTCAGTGTCAAAATTCTGCGTGGAATGTTCATTTCAAAATTCTATTTGGAATGCTCCTTGTCAGAATTCTAATTGAAACGTCCAGTGTCAATTTTCTGTTTGAAATGCCCAGTGTGCAATTCTATTTGGAAATTCCAGTGTTGAAATTCAGAATGGAACATTCATTGTCAAAATTCTGTATGGAGTGTGCGTCTTCAGAATTCTTTTTGGAATGTCCATTGTCAAAATTCAGCATGGATTGTTCACTCTCAAAAGTTTATAAGGAATATTCATTGCCATAATTCTATTTGGAACGCCCAGTGTCAAAATCTTTTTTGGAATGTCCAGTGTGAAAATTATATTTGGAATGTCCATTGCCAAAATTCAGCATGGAACATTCATTGTTAAAATTCTATATGGAATATTAATTTTCATAATTCTATATGGAATGCCTTGTCTAAAAATTCTCTTTGGAATGTCCAGTGTGGAAATTCTTTGGAGAAAGTCCAGTGCCAATATTCAGCATGGAATATTCATTGTCAAAATTCTATATGAAATGTTCATTGTCAGAATGTCCAGTGTCAAAATTCTCCTTGGACTATCCAGTGTGAAAAATCTATTTGGAATGTCCCGGGCCAAAATTCAGCATAGAATGTTCATTGTAAAAATTCTATATGGAGTGTTCATTGTCAGGATGGATCGTCCAGTGGCAAAATTATTTTTGGAATGTCCAGGGTGCAAATTCTATTTGGAATTCTATTGACCCGCAGGTCAATATACATGATGTCCCGATCCGGAGGCCTGGAATCAAAGATGGCCAGGAGACACAGGAAATGGAGACAAGACAGGAGTCTGATCAAGTCTCATTTATTGGGGCAAAACTCAGGGTATATATAGCCGATGGTCAGGAGTAAAGGTCACAGTTCATGCTAATGAGGTAGAGTCAACAGGGGCCAATCCTGGATGAGTGCCAAATAAGGGGAAAAAGGCATGCAAAAGGGCCTGTAGTCCTCAACTTGGTCCATATACTAATAGCGGTATACAGGAGTGAAGCGGGCAACTTAAAGCAACCAATCACAAAGCTACAATATTATCTAATAGACTAAAGGTTACAACATATGTAAGCACTATAAAGCAATACAAAGGGGCATAGTGACTAAAATGTAACACAAGCAGAGAAAGCTATATAATTTATACAAAAAGGTAAAATATAAACTAAACATAAATGCCAGAAACCGACGCAGGAAAGGCTGTGTGCGTCACAGCATGAGAGCATGGCTACATGCGTCAGTGTAGGAGAGCGATAGCTGGCTCCTCACACTATATGGAACTTTCATTGTCAGAATTCTATTTGGAATGTCCAGTGTCAAAATTCTGCTTGGAATGTCCTGTGTGGAAATGCTATTTGGAATGTCCAGTGTAAAAACTAAGCATGGAATGTCCATTGCCAAAATTCTATGTGGACTCTTCGTTGTCAGTATTCTATTTGGAGTGTCCAGTGTCAAAATCGTGTTTGAAAGGTCCAGTGTGAAAAATCTATTTGGAGTGTGCAGTGCTAAAATTCAGAATGGAATGTTCATTGTCTGTATATGGAATGACCCCTGTCAGAATTCTATTTGGAATGTCCAGTGTCAAAATTCTGTTTGGAATACACAGTGTGTGCATTCTATTAGGAATGTCCATTGTTGAAATTCAACAAGGAATATTGTTTGTAAAAATTCTATATGGAATGTTCGTTGTCAGAATTCTACTTGGAACGTGCAGTGTCAAAATTCTGTTGGATTGTCCAGTGTGGAAATATTATTGGTAATGTCTATTTTCAAAATTAAGCATGGACTGTTCATTGCCAAAATTCTATATGGAATGTTCATTGTCAGAATTCTATTTGGAATGTCCAATGTCAAAATTCTCTTTCAAATGTCCAGGTGGAAATTCTTTTGGGACTGTCCAGTGCCAAAATTCAGCATGGATTTTTCATTGTCAAAATTTTATAAGGAATGTTCGTTGTCAGAATTCTATTTGGAACGTCAAGTGTAAAAATCCTGTTTGGAATGTCCAGTGTGAAAATTCTATTTGGAATGTACAGTGTTGAAATTCAGCTTGGAATGTTCATTGTCAAAATTCTATACGGAATGTCCATTGTTAGAATTCTAATTGGAAGGTCCAGTGTTAAAATTCTGTTTGTAATGTGTCCAGTGTGAAAATTCTATTTGGAATGTCCAGAGCAAAAATTCAGCACGGAATGTTCATTGTCAAAATTCTATATCGAATGTTCTTGTCAGAATTATATTTGGAACGTCCAGTTCAAAATTCGGCATACAATGCCCAGTGTACAAATTCTATTTGGAATGTCCAGTGTTGAAATTCAGAATGTAATGTTCTTTGTCAGCATATGGAATGTTCATTGTCAGAATTCTATTTGAAATGTCCAGTGACAAAATTCTGTTTGGAATGTCCAGTGTCAATTTTCAGCATGGAAATTTCATTGTCAAAATTCTGTATGGAATATTCGTCCAGTGTCATAATTCTCTGTAGAATGTCAGTCCCAAAATTCAGCATAGAATGGTCTTTGTCAAAATTCTATATGGAATGTTCATTGTGAGAATTCTATTCAGAACGTCCAGTGTCAAATTTCTCTTTGGAATGCCTAGTGTGAAAATTCTATTGGGAATGTCAAGTGTACAAATTCAGCATGGAATGTTCCTTCTTATAATTCTACATGGAATTTTCATTGTCAGAATGTCCAGTGTCAAAATTCTTTTTGGAATATCCTGTGTGAAAATGCTATTTGGAATGTCCAGTGTCAAAATTCAGCTTGATATGTTCATTGTCAAAAATCTACATACACTGTTCATTGTCAGAACGACCAGTGTCAAAGTTCTGCTTGCAATGTCCCGTGTGGAAATGCTATTTGTAATGACCAGTGTCAAAATTCAGCATGGAATGTTCATTGTTAGAATTCTATATCTAATGCTCCTTGTCAGAATTCTATTTGGAACGTCCAGTGTCAAAATTCTGTTTGTAATAACCAGTGTGTACATTCTATTAGGAATTTCCAGTGTCAAAATTCAGGATGGAATATTCATTGTCAAAATTCTATATGGAATGTCGAGTGTCAACATTCCATTTGGAATGCCCAGTGTGCAAATTTTATTTGGAATGTCCAGTGTCGAAATTCAGCATGGAATGTTCATTTTTAAAACTCTGTATGCAATTTTCATTGTCCGTATTCAATTTGGAAGGTCCGGTGTCAAAATTCTGTTGGATTGTCCAGTGTGGATATACTCTTGGTAATGTACATTGCCAAATTATGTCCTGTAATGTTCATTGTCAAAATTCTATATGGAAGTTCATTGTCAGAGTTCTATTTGGAACTTCCAGTTACAAAATTCTCTTTGCAAGGTTCAGTGTGGAAATTCTATTGGGTATGTTCAGTGCCAACATTCAGCACAGAATGTTCATTTTCAAAATTCTATATGGAATGTTCATTGTCAGAGTTCTATTTGGAAAGTTCAGTGTCAAAATTGTTTTTGGAATGCCCAGTGTGCAAATTCTATTTAGAATGTCCATTGTCGAAATTCAGCTTGGAGTATTCATTGTCAAAATTCTATATGGAATGTTCGTTGTCAGAATTTTATTTGGAATGCCCAGTGTCAAAATGCTGTTGGATTGTCCAGTGTGGAAATTCAATTGGGAATATGCAGTTTCAAAATTCAGAATGGACTGTTCATTGTCAAAATTCTATATGGAACGTTCATTGTCATAAATCTATTTGCAAGGTCCAGTGTAAAAATTCTCTTTGGAATGTCCAATGTGAAAATTCTATTTGGAATTCCCAAGGCGAAAATTCAACATGGAATGTTCATTGTAAATATTCTCTATGGAATGTTCGTTGTCAGAATGGAACGTCCAGTGACAAAATTATGTTAGGAATGTCGAGTATGCAAATTCTATTTGCAATGTCCGTTGAAAAAACTCAGTATGGAATGTCCATTGTCAAAATTCTACATGGAATAGTCTGTGTCAGAATTCTATTTGGAACGTCGACTGTCAAAATTCTGTTTGGAATATCCAGTGTCAATATTCACTTTGGAATATCGAGTATGGAAATTATATTGGGAATATCCAAAGTCAAAATTCAGCATGGAGTACTTATTAGCAAAATTCTATATGGAATGTTCATTGTCAGAATTCTATTTGCAAAGTCGTGTCAAAAATCTCTATGGAATGTCCAGTGTGAAAATTCTATGTGGGATGTTCACTGTCAAAATTCAGCATGGAATACGCATTGTCAAAGTTCTATACGAAATGTTCATTGTCAGAACGTCCAGTGCCAAAATTCTGTTTGGAATACCCAGTGTGTATATTCTATGAGGAATATCCAGTGTCGAAATCAGCACGTGATATTCATTGTCAAAATTCTATATGGAATTTTCATTGTCAGAATTCTATATGAAACGTCCAGTGTCAACATTCCGTTTGGAATGCCCAGTGTGCAAATTCTATTTGGTATGTCAGTGTGGAAATTCAGCATGGAATGTTCATTATCAAAATTCTCTATGGAATGTTTGTTGTCAGAATTCTATTTGGAACGTCCAGTGTCAAAAATTTCTTGTATTGTGTGTAACAGTGTAACTTAACAAACTCCATTTTGTGTTCAAACTCCATTTTGTTCTTAAAGTTCACTAGTCAGAGTGACCTTGCATAAAGTGGTCAAGTATTTGTAACAGTAAATTAGTCAAGTATTTGTAACAGTAAAATTTCAAAATTTTATGGGCTTATCTGGTCCTTGAAGATAAGCAACAGGGTACATGCATCCTGACTCACCCTCCCACATCCTGTTATCTAATGGTTTTACTTAAGTTTCCATGCTTGTAAACCCTATAAAACCCCTGAGCAATTTGGGTTCGGGGCTGCAGTCTTGATCCTGCGTGGTCATGCTGTAGCCCGGGTTCGAACTCGTTCTTTCCTTTCTTGCCTCTTTCCTGTGCTTTAATAAACTTTGCTTTGTTTCATTCAGAATTTGAGTCAGTGATCTCTGTGGGCATTTTCTCCCCCAACATTGTGTGGCAGGCAATCGACTCAGATCACACTCTAACCGGTGGTGGCTTTTCAGCCCGCGTGGTTCGGAGGGACTGCGCGACATCCTGACATCCTAACTTTCCTCTCTCCCTTTTCCTTCCCGGGCACTCTGGTATAGCAGGCCTGTGTTGAAAGGGGTAATCGGACAATCTCTGAACACGCAGCGCCTGGAATTCAGCCCGACCAACTTCGCGCAATTTGCCTCCCCCTGGCATCCTCCCTCCCTGCTTTTACTCTGCTCCCTGCTTTGGTATAGCGTGGTGATCGGACAGTCCCTGACCGAGTAGGGCCTGGAATTTGGCCGATCAGCTTCGTGCCATCTCCCTCCCCCTGGCCCTCCTCCCTCCCTGCTTTTACTCTGTGTCCTGCTTTGGAATAGTGCGGTGATCAGACAGTCCCTGAATGCGTAGGGCCTGGAATTCGGCCGATCAGCTTCGCGCCATTCTCCCCCCCAGCATTTTCCCTCCCTGCTTTTACCCTGTGACCTGCTTTGATATAGTGCGGTGATCCGACAGTCCCTGAACGTGTAGGGCCTGGAATTCAGCCTAATCAGCTTCACGCAGTTTTCCTCCCCTGGTCCTTTTCCCTTCCTGCTTTTACCCTGTCGCGCGCAGCCCACCCCACGACGGAATGGTGTGGAGAGTACGCAACACACGACGAGACAAAATAGTCAGGATCCTTCTGATGGCGTTCTTAGCGAAGTTTATTGAAGCTGCCTCTAGACCCGAGGTCAGCTGCGGAAGACCCTGAAAACCCACAGCCCTGGGCTTATAAACCTTGATTAGTGACGGGGCATTCCGGGATAGGTGCAGCGGCTTTTTGCGTCACAGGCCTTGCTTAACACATGCGCAGTATTGCTTGTTTACAGCTCAATTTGTATGGCTGGGGCGTGGTCCGGCGCCATCTTGCAATGGCGTCCACATTACCCTGCGCCCTGCTTTGGTATACTGTGGTGATCGGATAGTACCTGAGCGCATAGGGGCTGGAACAGGGGCCCAGCTTCTTGCCATTCCTACACCCCCCCCATTTGTTTTTTATTATTTTATTTTTATTACTTTTCTGTATGTTTTTCTCTCTTTCTCTCCCTTTTCCCCCGTGTGCGATCGGGTATAGCAGGCCTGTGTTGTTACAGGCGATCAGGCAGTGTCTGAACGTGTAGGGACTGGAACTCTGCCCGATCAGCTTAGCGTCATTCTCCCCCACGCAGCTTTTTTCCCTCCCTGCTTTTACACTGCGCCCTGCTTTGGTATAGTACGGTGATCAGACAGTCCCTGAACATATAGGGACTGGAATTTGGGTCCGATTTCCCTCCTTGCTTTTACCCTGCGTCGTGCTTTGGCTTACCGAGGGAGACTGGACAGTGCCTGAGTGTGTAGTGGCTGGAACTGGGACCCGACCAGCTTCTTGCCATTCCTATCCCCCCCATTTATTTTATTTTTTTTCATTTTATTTATTTCTATTTTATTATTTTATTTTATTTTATTCATTTTTCTTTTGTTCTCTCTCTCCTTCTTCCCCCACATGCGCTCTGATATAGCAGACCTGTGTTGGTATGGGGGATTGGGCAGGGCCTGAACACGTAGGGGCTGGAACTGGGACCCATCCAGCTTCTTGCCAGTCTTACCGACCCCCCCCATTTATTTATTTTTTTCTTCTTTTCTTCATTTTATTTTTTATTATTTTTTAATTTTATTATTATTTTTCTCTCTCTCCCTTTTCCCCCGCGTGTGCTCTGGTATAGCAGGCATGTGTTGGTACGAGTGATTGGGCAGGACCGGAACGCGTAGGGGCTGGAACTGGGAACCAACCAGCTTCTTGCCATTCCAACCCCTCCCCCATTTATTCATTTTCCTTTCTTTTTAATTTTAATTTTATTTGTTTATTTCATATTTTTCCTTTTTTTCTCTCTCTCTTGCTTTTACCCATGTGTTCAGGTATAGCAGGCCTGGGGTGCTACAGACAATTGGGCAGTGCCTGAAATCGTAGGGCCTGGAATTCAGGACCAATCTGCTTCGCGCCATTCTCCCTGGGCCCTTTTCCCTCCCTGCTTTTACCCTAAATCCTGTTTTGGTACAGTGTGGGCGATCGGACAGTGCCTGAGCACATAGGGCTTAGAATTTGGCCTGACCAGCTTCTAATTATTCCTATCCCCCTTCCTTTTTTTTCTTTCTTTTTTCTTCTTCTTCTTTTACCACCCCCCCCGCCCCCATCGCATGCAGCTGTGGTATAACAGGACTGTGCCTGCGTGAGCAATCGGACAGTGCTGAACACATAGGAGCTGGAATTTAGACCCAACCAGCTCCTATCATTCCTTGCCCCCCCACCCTCCTTTTATTTTTCTTTCTTCTCTTTTCTTTCTCTTCCTTCATTTTTCTTTTTTACCTTTTCTTCTTTCTCTTTTCTTCCCTTCTCCCACCCACCCACCCTGCGGACTGCTATAGTATAGCAGGTTTCTGTCGGCATGGGCTGAACACAGAGGGACTGGAATTCGGGCCTGACCAACTTGGTGCCATTTTCCCCGCCCCTTCTTCTCCCGCCGTTTACTCTGCATATTGTACTGGAATAATAGGCCCATTTTGGCATGGGTGATCAGACTGTAAATGAACTTGTAAGCATTGGATATCAGACTGGATCAGCTTCGCACCTTCACTTTCCTCCCTTTCCTCTCCTTTCTTTTACACTGTGTGCCACTCTGATTCAGCAGGTCTGTGTTGGCACCTGCGATTGTTTTGTGGCTAAACGTGTAGGGGCTGAAATTTGGACCCGACCAGCTCTGTGCCACCCCTCCCTCCCTTTTTATCCCATTTTTTCTTTCCTCTTTTTCTTTTTTCTTTTTTTTTCCTCTTTTATCTTTTTCCCTCCCTGTTTCTCTCCTGATTCCTTTTTGTTTGTTTGTTATTGTTTTTTGGGGGTTTATCTTGTTTTATTTTTTTGTTTGTTTTTTGTCCTCTTCGCCGGCCTGCTGTCCTGTTGTAGCAGGTCTGGGTTGCCACTGATAATTGGACTAAAACTGTATATGTGAACACATGTTGCTCTCTTGAGACACCTGATCTGCTACGCAGGAAATCTTATCAGTGCAACTGTGCCTAGTGGTACTATTAATATTTTTTCTCTTTATTTTTCTGTTACATTTTTTTCTTTTATTACTTTTCTTTTTCTCCCCACCTCATGTGCTGCCCTTGAGTCTGGCTCTGCACTGCGGTCCTCCTCCTGCATTCCCTTCCTTGGGAGCCTGGCCTCTTGAGTCAAGCACTGTCCTACGGGCCTCATCCCACCTTCCCAAAAGAGGGAGTCAGGTCTCTTGAGTAGCGCACTGCCCCTAGCTAGATGGCGTGGATCTCGCACTGCCTGGTAGGTTGCCATCCACATTCTAGTGTGAGTCCTGACCTGCCCAACACCAATCACTCTGAAAGTACACAAGGGCCTTTGGTAACCGAGGAACATGGCACCAACCTCTTCAAAGGCATCACGCAAACAACAGAATACCACATCAAAAATAAGTAAACAAGAAAGACAAACCATAGCAACAGATCTTATTACACTCATAGAAGAATCTGATATGGATCTGACACAAAAAGGAATTATTACAAGATTGATAGGAGAAAAAAGAAGACATGAAGGAAGCTGCACAGACAAAGGATGCAATAATAGAGGGGATGAATGCTACAGTAGAAGTGATGAAGTCCACAAAAGAGGGAATGACGATCAAGCATCAAAGGGAAATACAGGAGTTAACAGGAAATTTCAGAGGCTGAGCGCAGGGTAGATGATTTTACGAATAGACTGGATAAGGCTGAGACTCGTATCAGTGATCTTGAAGACAACCAGGTTGACCTCAATAAGCATGAAAGTCAATCAAACAAGATAATAAAAGAGGCAGAGGAAAACCTGAGATCAATGAGTGATGCTATGAAAAGAAACAACATCCGAATCATTGGCTTACCAGAAAAAGACATAGTGAAGAAATCAACAGATAACTTAACAAGGGAATTTCTGAAAGAAAATTTCCCTAAACCAATGGATGTTAACTAGCCTATCATACAGGAAGCAGACAGGACACTGAGTAGACTAGACCCCAGGAAGAACACACCAAGGCTTATAATAGTTAAACTATCCAACTTCGAGGAAAAAGCAAAAATCCTGAGAGTAGCAAGAGAAAAGAGGATGGTCACATATAAGGGCTCTCAGGTAAGAATATATGCAGCGCTATCAACAGAAACCATGAAGAGAAGAAGGGAGTGGACCAATATCTTCCAGAAGTTGAAGGAAAATGCCTCCCCTAGAATTCTTTGCCCTGAAAAGCTATCAATCAAGATAGATGGGGAAATAAGAGTCTTTCAAGATAAGGAAAATCTCAAAGAATATGCCATGTGACACCCTACCCTGAGGACAATCCTTGCCAATTCATTATGGCCAGAAGACCAACACCCACCAAGCACAAACAGGAGAACATCATACACTCCAACCTCATCCAGGAGCCAACAGACTAATCCCAATTACCAAGAACATATGGCCACAGGAAGAAAACATAGCAATAAAGAAGCCCCCAATGAAAACACAACAAAGCTATGAAAAGGGGAACAAGAAAGCACTCACACCAAAAAAAAAAAAACCACAAAAGGCCAGCAATGAACCCAGAGATTGGGATCATAACTCTAAATGTCAATGGCCTGAACTCCATCATTAAAATAAAAATGTTGACTGACTGGCTTGGAAAACATAATGCTTCAATCTGTTGCCTGCAGGAAACACATCTGAAGCTTGCAGACAAGAATAAACTAAGAATAAAAGGCTGGAAGAGAATATATCAGGCTAATGGTGAATCAAAGAAAGCAGGGGTCACAATCCTAATCTCAGATAAAACAGACTTCAAGATTCAAGACATAAAAAGAGACAAGGAGGGGCACTTTATAATGCTCAAGGGTACATTTCATCAGGAACCAATAAGCATAATAAACATATACGCGCCAAATGATAGACCCACAAAATTTGTTAAACAGACTATTCAGAACATGAAAAAAGATGTCAAAGACTCAACAATTATAGTAGGAGATTTTAACATGTCACGATCAGAGAAAGACAGATCTTTGGGAAAGAAGCTCAGCAAAGAAGCTATAGAACTAAATACCACAATAAGATGGCTAGATTTGATAGACATATTCAGGCCCTTCCACCCAAATGCAAAAAAATACAAATTCTTCTCAAGTCCACATGGCATATTTTCAAAAATTGACCACATCCTAAGGCACAAGTCAAGCATAAGCAAATTCAAACAAATAGAGATCATACAGACGTCCTTCTCTGATCACCATGCCATAAAACTGGAGATTAATAAAAGGAGCAGTAGTAGTAAAACAAGGGCAAGCAGTTGGAGGATGAATAACGAACTTCTGTGGCATGAATGGGTAATGACCCAGATTAGAAAGGAGATCAAAATATGCCTAGAAATTAATGAAAATGAGAATACTTCCTACCAAAACCTCTGGGATACTGCTAAAGCAGTTATTAGAGATAGCCTTATTGCAATAGGAGCATATATGAAAAAGGAGGAGAGTCTTATGGCAGACACGTTCTCACAAAAACTCCAACAACTAGAAGAGAGCCAGCAGAATAATCCCTCCAGCAGTAAAAGAAAAGAAATAATAAAAATTGGGGCAGGGTTAAACCACTGGGAACACAAAAAAACAATGCAAAAGATTAATGCAACAAAAAGTTGGTTCTTTGAAAGGATCAATAAAATCGACAGGCCACTGGCAAACCTGACCAAAGAAAGGAAAGAACAAGCAACAATAGACAGAATGAGGAATGAAATGGGGGTAATCACAACAGACCCTAATGAAATTAAACAGATCATCACAAAGTACTACGAAGATCTGTACTCCAAAAAGTTTAACAATCTGGAAGATATGAAAAATACCAAGAAAAACAAACCCTCCCTGGATTGTCCCAGATAGAGATTAAGGAACTAAACAAACCCATAACAAGTGAAGAAATAGATATGGTTATCAAGAATATACCAACAAAAAAAGCTCCTGGACCAGATGGCTTCACTTGGCAATTCTATAAAGCTTTCAGGGAGGAGTTGCCACCAAAACTCCCCAAATCATTATATGAATCCAGTATAACTTTGATACCCAAACAGGGAAAGGATCCCACAGGAGTAGAGAACTATAGACCAATATCACTAATGAACATAGATGCAAAAATCTTCAACAAGATATTGGCCAATAGAATACAAAAATATATAAACAGCATAATCCATCAGGATCAGGTAGGATTCATCCCAGAGATGCAGGAATGGTTTAACATCTGTAAATCCATCAATATTATGCATCATATTGATAAGATGAAGTATAAGAACCATATGATAATATCTATAGATGCAGAGAAAGCATTTGACAATATCCAGCACCCTTTCCTAAACAAGACACTCAGACAGATAGGAATAGAAGGACAGTTCCTCAAGTTAAAACGAGCTATCTATGAGAAGTCGACAGCTAACATATTAGTCAACAGAATAAAGACTAAATCAATCCCACTGAAGAAGGGGACTAGACAAGGATACCCCTTAACCCATCTACTATTCAATATAGTACTGGAGGTCTTAGCAAATAACATAAAACAAAGAAAAAACATCCAAAGTATCCAAATGGGAGAAGAGGAGGTCAAATTATCATTATTTGCTGATGACACAATCCTCTACATCGCAAATCCCAAGAGCACCACATCCAGAGTACTAACAGGGATAGAGGAATAAAGAAGAGTGGCAGGATACAAGATCAACAAACAGAAGTCTATTGGTCTGCTCTACACATCTGACAAGACCACAGAAGAGGAGATCAAGAAAGCAGTTCCAATCACAATAGCCAAGAATAAATTGAAGTACCTAGGGATATACCTGACCAAAAAAACAAAAGACCTATACAAGGAAAACAACAAAACCCTACTACAGGAAATGATAAGCGACCTCCACAAATGGAGAAACATTCCATGCTCATGGATTGGGAGACTCAATATAACAAAATGTGTATCCTACCCAGGGCACTTTATAAGTTCAATGCTATCCCTATCCAAACACCAATAACTTTCTTCACAGAACTGGAAAAATTGACCACAAACTTCATATGGAGAGGGAAAAGCCCAGAATTAGCAGGGATCTCCTCAAGGATAAGAACACAGTCGGGGGGCTGGCTTTACCTGACTTTCACACTTACTACAAAGCCACAGAGGTCAAAACAGCATGGTAATGCCATAATGACAGATATACAGATCAATGGAAAAGAATAGAAAACCCAGAAATAAAACCATTAGCATATAGACAACTGATTTTCGACAAGGGTCCCAAAAGTATCAAGTGGGAGGGTGATGCCCTTTTCAACAAATGGTGCTGGAGATAATGGAAATCTACATGTAGAAAAATGAAACAGGATCACAACCACACCCCATCCACAAGAACAAATTCAAGGTGGATCATAGACCTGGAAGTAAAACCACAAACCATCAGAACCATTAGCAAGAGAATCAGGGAAAACCTAAGAACCTTGACCCAGGGAATACAAAGGCTAACTGCGATAGGACCGGGTACACATGAAGGGGAACCTGAAATTGACAAATGGGACTTACTAAGAATAAAATACATGTGTGCATCATAGGACTTTACCAAGAGGGTAGCTAGGCAACCCACAGACTGGGAGAGGATTTTTAGTAATGATACAACAGATAAAGGGCTTATTACAAAAATCTACAATACCCTTGTTTCCTACAAGAAGAGCGAAACAGATAACCCTTTGAAGAAATGGGGAAAAGAAATGAAAAGAAGTTTCACTAGGGAGGAGGTCCACATGGCCAATGAACATATGAAAAAAATGCTCCCGCTCATTAGCCATCATAGAAATGCAGATCAAAACAACCATGAGATATCATCTAACACGCTTGAGACTAGCCCAGATCAGAAAATCAGAGTGCAACAAATGTTAGAAGGGATGTGGCAAAAAACATTTCTACATTGTTGGTGGTCGTGTAGATATGTACAGCCACTATGGAAAGCAGTCTGGCGATACTTAAGGAAAATGGAAGTTGAGCTACCCTACAACCCAGCTATCCCACTATTGGGTATATATCCAGAAGAGGCAAGAAATAAACCACAGCAAGTTGTATGCACGCCAATGTTTACTGCAGCACAATTCACAATTGCAAAGGGTTGGAAGCAACCTAAATTTCCATCAGTAGATGAATGGATCAACAAACTCTGGCACATACACACAATGGAGTACTATGCCTCACTCAAAAGCTCAGACAAGCACATGAAACACATATCTGTATGGGAAGAGCTGGAGGAAATTGTGCTAAGCGAAGTCAGTCAATCACAAAAGGATAAGTAAGGCATGGGCCCCCTGAGGTAAATAGAAACAGTATGGTGAGTACAAAAGAGAAGACTCCTATATACCATATTAGCTGGCCCAAGAGATAGGGTAAGGGGAGGAGGGAGGACCAAAGCCAGGGAGATACTTGTTGGATGCAACACAGTAATGGGGGAAGGATGAGGGGGATGGAGGGTAGTTAAAGGGAGTTCAAAAGTGATAGGATAACTGAGGGAGTGGGGCACTAATCCTCCCAGGGAGGGAGTACATGTCTTGTCTCGACAGAAACCGGAGTGGGAGAGCAGTTCCTACCACGAAACACCAAACCATGAGGACAATGTGGACGCATGGAAAGATGCAAGAAAAGACAGCTATAGAGCCGACTCAACCAGAGTCAAATGGACTCCATCTCTAATAGTGGGCATGGCAGAGAACAGGGTGATGGAGGGGCCAGTATCCCACCCCCACAGGGACAAAGAAAAGAAGGGAGAAAGAAGAAGAGAGCTGGTCCAAGCTCCACACCAACATATGATGCTCAGAGGAATACATCCCTCTGGAGAACCATTGCGCCACAGAAAGGACTGGACAAATGATTCCTGGGGACATGAGAGAGGAGAGGAAAAGGGGGGGAAGGCCAAAAACATGGACTGGTTGGGGGAGCAATAAGTGGTTAGGAATCGATGGAAAGGAGGGTATGGGAGGTCTGGTCAGGATTAAGCAAGGACAATGAATCTATAAGAAAACAATGAAATGCAATGAAGGTGGAACATGATGGTGGGACAGAAGGGAGATGGAAGGAAATAGAGGAAAGAGCTAGAAGGCAAATGGCACTTACAGAGGTCTAAACATAGGTATGTCTGTACATAGATACAACTATCTATTATAAGATGGGAATAAATTTAAGAGCATATCTATAGGCCAAATATTAGGGTAGCAGGTGGACCTTGGGCCCTCACCCTGGTGCTACCTCAATGCAAGAACACTTTGTTCTATGAATCTGGCATTCCTCGAGGCTCATTGGCCCAACACAATCACTGAAGTAAAATGGGTGCACAAACAAATGTAGTGAAGAAAGTTGAAGGTGCCCAGCCATCAAAGGATATATCAAGTGTCTTGAAAGCCTGAAGATAAACATTAGACCATTTACCTGAGAAGAGACCACAGCCACACAGAAAAAGCACAACAGCCAGAGTGGTCAGATGGTGGTGAAAGTGGTAAAAGGTCTAAGCAAAAGACATCAAATGGGGCAAAAACAAAACAAAACAAACATATATCACTGTGTGCACACATCCCCAATGTACCAATTGAGGACATGTAAGAGCATGAGCAAGGGTGGTGAAGAAAGCAGATGGGCCCAGCTATCAAAAGATAGAGCATCCGGGGTCTTAAAGGCTTGAGCATAAACAAGCAGCCATCTAGCTCAGAAGCAACAAAACCCACCATAACAGAAGGTCTATTACCTGTGTGATCATGAGGTGCTGAAACAATTAGGTATCAAAGAACAAAAATCAAAATCAATGGACCAATTGACTCCCGATATCGCTGATGACAAATGGATACAGAGGCAAACAGAGTAGAAGAAACGATGGTACCCAGCTAACAAATGATTGAATGCCTGGAATCTCAAAGACTTGAAGATAATCGAGTCACCATTCAGCGCAGAAACAGCAAAGTCCACATGCAGGAAGCACACCAGCATGCGTGATCAAGTGTGGACAAAGGGAGCAGATATGGAGCACCAAAGAACAGGAATCACATCATTACATAGGAAGAGGAGAGCATGGTGGGGACCTAAGGCCCACTGGTGGGTAATTGGTCACCCCTTTACAGGGGAGTCATGGGGAGGAGACAGACCAGTCAAGGGGCAGCCGGGCAGTGATGATGCATACAAGTTTCCTCTAGTTCCTGAAACCTTCCTTCCCGCCCCCCAACCATCATGGTCCCAACTCTACCTTGCAAATCCAGATGGACTGGAGAAGTCACACTAGCATAGAGGGGAGCTGGAGATATGGGGAAACCAGGATGGATGGGCCCCTTCGGTCGAATGGTAAGATTGGAGATACTGGAAGGGTGGAGAGAAGGGGGGGTAAAGAGACGGAACCAACAGAAAAAATATATACACAAGCTCCTATTTGAAGGATGAGCATCAAGGGAGTGGGTTGAGGGAGAGGCCGGGCAGTGTACGATATGACAGAACAATAGCAACGTATAAAGTATTGAGGGTTGATGGGGAGGAGAGACCAGGGGAAGAGAGGAAGGAATGGAAAAGTTGATACTAGGGGCTTATGGGAAAAGGTGAATGATTGGAAAACAATGATGGAAGTGGACATGTTAGGGTGCTTGACGAGTATGCTTATTTATATATTGTGAAAAATGATGTATGAGCCCCCAATAAAATGATCAAAAATAAATAAATAAAAGAGGGAAAAATAAAAAAAAGAATAAAACAGTCACCTAAAAAATTCTATATGGAATAGTCATTGTCAGAATTCTATTTGGAACTTCCACTGTCAAAATTCTGTTTGGAATGTCCAGTGTCAATATTCACTATGGAATATCAAGTATGGAAATTATATTGGAAATATCCAATGTCAAAATTCAGCATGGAGTTTTCATTAGTAAAATTCTATATGGAATGTTGATTGTCAGAATTCTATTTGCAAAGTCCAGTGTCAAAAATCTCTATGGAATGTCCTGTTTGAAAATTCTATGTAGAATGTCCACTGTCAAAATTCAGCATGGAATGCGCGTTGTCAAAATTCTATATGAAATATTCATTGTCAGAATGCCCAGTGCCAAAATTCTGTTTGGAATACCCAGTGTGTACATTCTATTAGGAATGTCCTGTGTCGAAATTCAGCACGGGATATTCATTGGCAAAATTCTATATGGAATTTTCATTGTCAGAATTCTATATGAAACGTCCAGTGTCAGCATTCCATTTGGAATGCCCATTGTGCAAATTCTATTTGGTATGTCCAATGTGTAAATTCAGCATGGAATGTTCATTATCAAAATTCTCTATGGAATATTCGTTGTCAGAATTATATTTGTATTGTCCAGTGTCAAAATTCTGCTGTGAATGTTCTTTGTGGAAATTCTACTGGGAATGTCCAGTGCCAAAATTCAGTCAACCTTTCATTAGGAATGCTCATTGTCAGAATTCTTTTTGGAACGTCCAGTGTCAAAATTCTTTTTGGAATGCTCAGTGTGGAAATTCTATTTGGAATGTCCAGGTTCGAAATTGAGCATGGTATGTTCATTGTCAAAATTCTGTGTGGACTGTTCATTGTCAGAATGCTATTTGGAATGACCAGTGTCAAAAATCTGTTGAAATGCCCAGTGTGGAAATAATATTGGGAATGTCCAGTGTCAAAATTAAGCATGGAATGTTAATTGTCAAATTTTTATATGGCGTGTTCATTGTCAGAATTCTATTTGGAATGTCCAGTGTCAAAATTCTGTTTCGAATATCCAGTGTGGAAATTCTATTGGAAATATCCAGTGCCAAAATTCAGCATGAATTGTTCATTTTCAAAATTTTTAAGGAATGTTCATTGTCAGAATTCTATTTGGAACGTGCAGTGTAAAAATCCTTTTTGGAATGTCCAGTGTGAAAATTCTCTTTGGAATGTCCAGTGTGGAAATTCTATTGGGAATGCTCAGTGCCAAAATTCCACGTGGAATGTTCATTTTCAAAATTCTATATGGAATGTTCCTTGTTAGAATTCTATTTGGAACGTCCCCTGGCAAAATTCTTTTTGGAATGCCCGGTGTGCAATTTCTATTTGGAATGTCCATTGCCAACTTTAAGCATTGGATAGTCATTGTAATAATTCTATATGGATTGTTCGTTTTCAGAATTCTATTTGGAACGTCCACTTTCAAAATTCTTTTTCAAATGCACAGTGTTCAAATTCCATATGGAATGTCCAGTGTCAAAATTCACCATGGAATTTTCATTATCTAAATTCTGTAAGGAATATTCATTTTCAGAACGTCCAGTGTCAACGTTTTGTTGGATTGTCCAGTATGGAAATACTATTGGGAATGTCCAGTGTCAAAATTTAGCATGTGATGTTCATTGTCAAAATTCTTTATGAAATGTTCCTTGTCAGAATTCTGTTTGGAATGTCCAGTCTCAAAATTCTGTTTCCAATGTCCAGTGTGGCAATTCTATTGGGAATGTCCAGGGCCAACATTCAGCATGGATTGTACATTGCCAAAATTCTATAACGAATGTTCGTTTTCTGAATTCAATTGGAAACATCCTGTGTAAAAACCTGTTTGGATTGTGCACTGTGAAAATTCTACTTGGAGTGTGCAGTGCCAAAATTGAGAATGGAATGTTCATTGTCAAAATTCTATATGGAATGTTCATTGTCAGAATTCTTTTCGGAATTTTCAGTGCCAAAATTTCTTTGGGCTGAGCCCCGGTGGCTTAGTGGTTGTGCACGGGACTGTGGCCCACTGGGACGGAGGTTCAGTTCCAGCAGTGGGGCTGGGCCTCCTACTCCCACCACCGGAGAGCAGTGATGCCCAAAAAAAACAAAGAAAAAAAATAAATAAATAAATAAAATTTCTTTGAAAGGTCCAGTGTGGAAATTCTTTTGGGAATGTCTAGTGCCGATATTCACCATGGAATGTTCATTGTCAAAATTCTAAGTGGAATATTCATTGTTAGAACGTCTGGTGTCAAAATTCTTTTCAGAATGTCCACTGTGGATATTTTATTTGGAATGTCCAGGGCCAAAATTCAACATGGAATGTCCATTGTAAAAATTCTATATTGAATGTTCGTTTTCAGAATGGAAAGTCCAGTGTCAAAATTATGTTTGGAATGTAGAGTGTGCAAATTCAATTTGGAATGTCCACTGCCAAAACCAGTATTGAATGTTCATTGTCAAAATTCTATATGGTATGTTCATTGTCAGAATTTTATTTTGAAATCCTGTTTCAAAATTCTGTTTGGAATGTCCCATGTGGAAATTCTATTTGTATTGTCCAGTGTCAAAATTCAGCATGGACTGCTCATTGTCAAAATTCTGTAAGAAATGTTCATTGTCATAATTCTACTTGGAAGGTCTGGTGTAAAAATCCTGTTTGGAATGTCTAATGTGAAAAATCGATTTGGAGTGTGTTGTGCCAAAATTCAGCATGGAAGGTTCATTGTCAAAATTCCATATGTATTATTCGTTGTCATAACATCCAGTGTCAAAATTCTTTTTGGAAAATCCAGTGTGGAAATTCTATTTGGAATGTCCAGGTCCAAAATTGAACATGGAATGGCCATTGTAAAAATTCTATCTAGAATATGCATTGTCATAATGGAATGTCCACTGTGCAAATTCTCTTTGGAATGCCCATTGTATAAATTCGATATAGAATGGCCTTTGTCAGAATTCTGTTTGGAATGTAAAATGTCAAAATTCTATATGGAATGTTTGTTGTCCGAATTCTATTTGGAACATCAAGGGTCAAAATTCTGTTGGAGTGTCCATTGTGGACATACTATTGGGAATGTCCAGTGCCAGGATTCAGTCTGGAATGCTCATTGTCAAAATTCTATATTGAATGTTCATTGTCAGAATTCAATTTGGAACATCCACTTTCAAAATTATATTTGGAAGATCCAGTGTTGAAAATCTATTGCCAATGTCCAGTGCCAACATTCAGCATGGAATGTTCATTGTCAAAATTCCATATGGAATGTTCATTGACCGAACGTCAAGTGTCAAAATTCTTTTTGGAATATCCAGTGTGGAAATCTATTTGGAATGTCCAGTGGCAAAATTCATCATGGAATGTTCATTGTCAAATTTCTATATGGAATGTTCCTTGTCAGATTGGAATGTCCAGTGTCAAAATTCTGTTTGGAATGTCCAGTGTGGAAGCTATATAATGTTCAGTGCCAAAATTCAGCAGGGAATGTTCAGTTTCAAAATTCTGTAAGGAATGTTCATTGCCAGAATTTGTATTGGAACATCCAGTGTCAAAATTCACCATGGAATGTCCAGTGTGAAAATTCTATTAGGAATGTCCAGTGTCTAAATTCAGCATGTGAGGTTCCTTGTGAAAATATGGAATGCTCATTCTCAGAATTCTATTTGGAAGGTCCAGTGTCAAAATTCTGTTTAGAATGTTCAGTGTGAAATTTCTATTTGGAATATCCAGTGTCAAAATTCAGCATGGAATGTTCATTGTCAAATTTCTACATGCAATGTTCATAGTCATTTTTTTGGGGTTCGCCCAGGGTCAAGATTCTGTTTGGGATGGCCAGTGTGAAAATTCAGCACGGAATGTTCAATGTCAAAATTTTTTATGGAGTTTTCGTTGTGAGAATTCAATTTGGAACGTCCAGTGTCAAAATTCTGTTAGATTGTCCATGGGAAAATACTATTGGGAGTATCCAGTGTCAAAATTCAGCATGGAATGTTCATTGTCAAAATTCTATATGGAATGTTCATTGTCAGAATTGTATTTGGAACGTCCAGTGTGGAAATTATATTGGGAATATCCAGTGCCAAAATTCGGCATGGAATGTTCATTAGCAAAATTCTTTATGGCATGATCATTCTCAGAATTCTATTTGGAACGACCAGTGTCAAAATTCTCTTTTGAATGTCCAGAGAGGAAATTCTATTGGGAATGTCCACTGCCCGCATTCACATGGATAGTTCATTGTCAAAATTCTATATGGAATATTCATAATCAGGAATAGCACTGTCAAAATTCTTTTTTTCAATGTCCAGTGTGGAAATTATATTTGGAATGTCCAGTGTGAAAATTCTCCTTGGAATGTGCAGTGCAGAAATTCTATTGGGAATGTCCATTGCCAACATTCAGCATAGAATGTTCATTCTCAAAATTCAATATGGAATGTTCGTTTTCAAAACTTCCAGTGTCAAAATTCTCTTTAAAATGTCCACTGTGGAAATTCTATATGGGATGTACGGTGCCAAAATTCAACATGGGATGTTCATTGTAATAATTCAGTATGTAATGTTCATTGTCAGAATTCTATTTGGAACATC
This sequence comes from Nesogale talazaci, assembly GCA_004026705.1. Taxonomy (NCBI): domain Eukaryota; kingdom Metazoa; phylum Chordata; class Mammalia; order Afrosoricida; family Tenrecidae; genus Nesogale; species Nesogale talazaci. The sequence goes on along the minus strand of PVJH01011273.1, from coordinate 44,056 downwards.
CAGTTTCAAAATTCTGCTTGAAATGTCCAGTGTGGAAATTCTATTTGGAATGTCCAGTGTGAAAATTCAGCTTGGGATGCTCGTTCTCAAAATTCTATATGGAATGTTCGTGGTCAGACTTCTACTTGGAACGCCAAATGTCAAAATTCTATGTGGAATGTTCTTTGTCCAAATTCTATTTGGACCGTCCAGTGTCAAAATTGTGTTGAATTGTCCAGTGTATAAATATTATTGGGAATGCCCAGTGTGAAAATTCACCCTGGAATGTTCATTGTCAAAATTTTATATGGAATGTTCATTGTCTGAATTCCATTTGGAACATCCAGCATCAAAATTCAGCATCTAATGTCCAGTGTGAAAATTCATCAAGGAATGCCCAGTGTAACATTCCATTTGAATGTCCAGTGTCAAAATTCAGCATGTAATGTTCATGGTCAAAATATGGAATGTTCATTGTCAGAATTCTATTTGGAGACTGAGGCCCACTGGGATGGAGGTTCAATTCCAGCTCCACAGGGGCAAAGGATGGGCCTCCTACTCCCACCACCAGGGCAGTGATTCCTGAAAAAAAAAGAATTCTGTTTGTAGCATCCAGTGTCAAAATTCTGTTGGATTATCCAGTGTGGAAATACATTGGGAATGTCCCGTGTCAAAATTCAGCATGGGATGTTCATTTTCAAAATTCTGTTTGGAATGTTTGTTGTCAGAATTCCATTTGGAACGTCCAGTGTCAAAATTCTCTTTGGAATGTCCTGTCTGTAATTTTATTTGTAATGTCCAGGGTCAAAAGTCAGCTTGGAATATTCGTTGTCATAATTCTATATGGAATGATCGTTGTCAGAATTATATTTGGAAGGCCAAGTGCCAAAATTCTGTTGCATTGTCCAGTGTGGAAATGCTTTTGGGAATGTCCAGTGTCAAAATTCAGCATGTAATGTTCATTGTCATATGGAATGTTCATTGTCAGAATTCAATTTGTAACATCCAGTGCCAAAGTTCAGGATGGAATGTTCATTATTAAAATTCAATATGGAATGTTCGTTGTCTGAATTCTATATGGAACGACCAATGTCAAAATTCAGTATGGAATATCCAGTGTCAAAATTCAGCAATTAATGTTCATTCTCAAAATATGGAATGTTCGTTTTCAGAATTCTATTTGGAACGTCCAGTGTCAAAATTCTGTTTGGAATATCCAGTGTCAAAATTCAGAATGGAATGTTCATTGTCAAAATTCTGTATGGAATATTCCACCAGTGTCAAAATTCTGTTTCGAATAGCCAGTGCTAAAATTCAGCATGGAATGTTATTTTTCAAAATTCTATATGGAATGCTCATTGTCAGAATTCTACTTGGAATGTCCAGTGTGAAAATTCTATTGGGAATGTCCATTGACAAAATTCTATATGGAATGTTCATTGTCAGAATTCTATTTGGAACTTCCAATGTCAAAATTCAGCATGGGATATCCAGTGTGAAAATTCTATTTGGAATGTCCAGTGTCAAAATTCAGGATGTAATGTTCATTGAAAAAATATCGAATGTTCATTGTCAGAATTCTCTCTGAAACGTCCAGTGTCAAAATTCTCTTCCAAATATCCAGTGTGGGCATTCTATTGGGAATGCCCAATGTCAAAATTCAGCATGGAATATTCATTGTCAAAACTCTATATGGAATATTCGTTGTCAGGTTTCTACTTGGAACATCCAGTGTCAAAATTCTTTTTGGAATCTCCAGTGTGGAAATGATATTGGGAATGTCCAGTGCCATTATTCAGCATGGAATGTGCATTGTCAAAATAATAAATGGAATGTTCATTGTCAAAATTTGATTTGGAACATCCAGTGTCAAAATTCGTATTGCAATGTCCAGTGTGAAAATTCTATTTGGAATATCCAGTGCCAAAATTCAGAATGGAATGTTCATTTTCAAAATTCTATATGGAATGTTTGTTGTCAGTTCTATTTGGAATGTCCAATGTCAATATTCTGTTTGGAATGTCCAGTGTGGAAATTCACTTTGTAATGTCCAGTGTCAAATTTCAACAAGAAATGTTCATTGTCAAAATTTTCTATGGAATGTTCTTTGTCAGAATTCTACTTGGAACGTCCAGTGCCAACATTCTGTTGGATTCTCCAGTGTGGAAATACTATTGTTAATGTCCAGTGCCAAAATTTAGCATGTATTTTCATGGTCAAAATTCTATATGAAATGTTCGTTCTCAGAATTCTATTTGGATCATCTAGTGGCAAAATTCTCTTTGAAATGTCCAGTGTGGAAATTATAATGGCAATGTCCAGTGTCAAAATTCAGCATGGAATGTATTGTCAGAATTCTATATGGAATGTTCATTGTCACAATTTTATATCGAAGACCCAGTGTCAAAATTCTGTTTGGAAAGCCCAGTGTGGAAATTCTATTGGGAATATCGAGTGTCAAAACTCAGCATGGAATATTCATTGTCTAAATTGAATATGGAATGTTTGTTGTTAGAATGTCCAGTGTCAAAATTCTTTTTGTAATATCAAGTGTGGAAATATCTACTGCCAAAATTCAGCATGGAATATTCATTGCCAAATGTCTATGTGGAATGTTCTTTGTCAAAATGGAATGTCCAATGTCAAAATTCTGTTTGGAATGTCCAGTGTGGAAATTTTATTTGGAATATCCAGTGCCAAAATTCAGCATGGAATGTCCAGTGCAAAAATTCTATTGGGAATGTCCAGTGCCAAAAGTCAGGATGGAATGTTCATTGTCAAATTCTATATGTAATGTTCGTTGTCAGAACTCTATTTGGAAGGTCCATTGTCAAAATTCAGTTTGGAATGTCCTGTGTGGCAAATATATACAGAATGTCCAGTGTCAAAAATGTTCACTCTGGCACAAGACATTCTAAACAGAATTTTGACACTGGATGAATATTCCATACAGATTTTTGATGATGAACATTCCATGCTGAATTTTGACACTGAACATTCAAAATAGAACTTTGACAATGGACGTGCCAAATAGAATTCTGACAATGAACATTCCATATTTTCACAATGAACATTCCATGCTGAATTTTGACACTGGACGTTCCAAATAGAAATCAAACAATGGAAATTCAATATAGAATTTTGACAATGAATATTCCAGGCTCAAGTTAGGCACTGGACATTCCATAGAGAATTTCAACACAGGACATTGCAAACAGAATTTCGGCACTGGACGTTCAATTCTGACAACAAACATTCCATATAGAAATTTGACAATGAACAATGCATGCTGAATTTTGACACTGGACATTCCATATAGAAAAAAAACAACGGAAATTCCATACAGAATATTGACAATGAACATTTCATGATGAATTATGGCACTGGATATTCCAAAGAGAATTTACACTCTGGACATTCCAAGCAGAATTTTGACATTGGACATTTGAAATAGAATTCTGACAATGAACATTCCATATAGAATTGTGACAATGAACATCCCATGTTGAATTTTGACATTAGACAGTCCCAATAGTATTACCACATGGGACAATCCAATGGAATTTTTACACAGGACGTTCCAAATAGAATTCTGACAACCAACATTCCATATAGAATTTTGATAAGTATTTCATGCTGAATTCTGGCACTGTTCATCCCTAATAGAATTTGCACAATGAATATTCCAAACATAATTTTGACACCGGACGTTCCATTGTGACAACGAACATTCCATATAGAATTTTGACAATGAATATTTCATGGTGAATTTTCACAATGGGCCTTCCCAAATAATTTCCACACGGGACATTCAGAAGAAAATTTTGACATTGGATGTTGCAAATAGAATTGTGACAATGAACATTCCAATAGAATTTTGACAATGAATAATACATGCTGAATTTGTCACAGGCATTCACAATAGCATTTGCACAATGGACATTCCAAACAGAATCTTGAAACTGGACGTTGCAAATAGAATACTGACAATGAACATTCCATATATAATTTTGACAATGAACATTCCATTATGAATTTTGGCACTGGACATTCACAATATCATTTCCACACTGGACATTCCAAAAAGAATTCTGACACTGAATGTTCTAAATAGAATTCTGACAACAAAAAATCCATACAGAATTTTGACAATGAACAATCCATGCTGAATATTTGCACTGGACATTACAAATAGAATTTCCACACTGGACATTGGATCAGAATTTTGACACTGAACATTATGGAATGTTCATTGTCAGAATTCTGTCTGGAACATCCAGTGTCAATATTCTCTTTGGAAAGTCAAGTTTGGAAATTCTGTTGGGAATGTCCTGTGTGAAATTCTGCTTGGAATATTCATTGTCAAAATTCTATATGGAATGTTCATTGTCAGAATTCTACTTGGAACATCCGGTGTCAAAATCTTTGGGATTTTCCAGTGTGGAAATAATACTGAGAATGTCGAGTGCCAACATTCTGTATGTAATATTAGTTGTCAAAATTCTATATGGATTGTTCATTGTGAGAATTCTATTTGAAACCTCCAGTGTCAAAATTCTGCTGCATTGTGCCATGTGGTAATACTATTGGGAATGTCCAGTGTCAAAATTCTTCATGGAATGCTCATTTTCAGAATTCTCTATGGAATGTTCATTGTGAGAATGTCCAGTGTCAAATTTCTTTTTCGCGTCTACATTATGGAAATTCTATTGGAATGTCAAGTGTGAATATTAAGCACGAAATGTTCATTCACAAAACACTAAAAGGACTATTCAGCCGGTGTGAAAATTCTGGTTAAAATGTCCAGTTCCAAAATTCAGCATGGAACGTTCATTGTCAAAATTCTATATGAAACCATCATTGCCAGAATAGTTTTTGGAAAGGCCAGTGTCAAAACTCTGTTGGATTGTGCAGTATATAATTCAATTGGCAATGTCCAGTGTCAAAATTCAGCTTGGAATATTCATTGCCAAAATTCTATAAGGAATGTTCATTGTCAGAATTCTATTTGGAATATCCAGTGTCAATATTCTCTTTGGAATGTCAAGTTTGGAAATTCACTTGGCAATGTCCAGTGTCAAAATTCTGTTTTGGATATTCATTGCCAAAATTCTATATGGAATGTTCAATGTCAGGTTTCTATTTGGTACATCAGTGTCAACATTTTTTTTGATTGTCCAGTGTGGAAATACTATTGGGAATGTCCAGTACCAACATTCAGCATGGAATGTTCGTTGTCAATATTCTATATGGATTGTTCATTGTGAGAATTCTATTTAGAACCTCCAGTGTCAAAATTCCTTTGGATTGTGCAGTGTGGTAATACTATTGGGAATGTCCAGTGTCAAAATTCTGCATAGAATGTTCTTTGTCACAATTCTATATGGAGTGTTCGTTGTGAGAATGTCCAGTGTCAAAATTCTTTTTGGAATCTCCAGTGTGGAAATTTTATTTGGAATGTCAAGTGTGAATATTAAGCATGGAATGTTCATTCACAAAACTCTGAAAGGGCTATTCAGACAATGTAAAAATTCTGTTTAGGATGTCCAGGTCCAAAATTCAGCATGGAATGTTCATTATCAAAATTATGTATGAAACCTTTATTGCCAGAATTTTATTTGGAATGTCCAGTGTCAAAATTCTGTTCGATTATGTAGTGTGGTAATTCATTTGGTAATGTGCAGTGTCAAAATTCAGCTTGGAATAATCATTGCCAAAATTCTATATGGAATCTTCTTTGTCAGAATTCTATTTGAAACATCCAGTGTCAATATTCACTTTGGAATGTCCAGTTTGGGAATTCTGTTGGGAATATCCAGTGTCAAAATTCTGCATGGAATATTCACTGGAATGTTCATTGTCAGAATTCTATTTGGTACATATGGTGTCAACATTTTTTTGGATTGTCCAGTGTGTCAATTCTTTTGGGAACGTCAAGTGCCAACTTTCAGCATGGAATGTTCATTTTCAGCTATACGGATTGTTCGTTGTGAGAATTCTATTTGGAGCCCCCATGTCAAAATTCTGTTGGATTGTGCCATGGGGTAATCCAGTGTCAACATTCTGCATGGAATGTTCACTGTCAGAATTCTATATTGAATGTTCATTGTAAGAATGTCCTGTCAAAATTCTTTTTAGAATCTACAGTGTGGAAATTCTATTTGGAATGTCAAGTGTGAACATTGTGCATGGAATGTTCTATTACATTCCATTATGCATGGAATCGACTATTTGTCCAGTGTGAAAATTCTTTTTAGGATATCCAGTTCTTAAATTCAGCATGGAATGTTCACTGTCAAACTTCGATATGACATCTTCATTGTCTGATTTTTTTTTTGGAATGTCCAGTGTCAAAATTCAGCTTGGAATATTCTTTGTGAAAATTCTGTATGGAATGTTCATTGTCAGAATTCTATTTGCAAGATCCATTGTCAATTTTTGTGATTGTCCAAGAATGGAAATACAATGGGGAATGTCTGGTATCAAAATTCAGCATGGAACGTTCAATGTCAAAATTCTGTATGGAATGTACATTGTCAAATTCTATTCGGAACATCCACTGTCAAAATTCTCTTTGGAATTTCCAGTTTAGAAATTCTGTTGGGAATGACAAGTGTCAAAATTCAGCTTGGAATATTCACTGTCAAAATTCTATATCGAATGTTCGTTGGGAGAATTCTATTTGGAACCCCCATTTCAAAATTCTTTTGGATTATGCCATGTGGTAATCCTATTGGGAATGCCCAGTGCCAAAATTCAGCTTGGAATGTTCACTGATAAAATTCTGTACGGAATGTTCATTGTCAGAATTCTATTGTCAACATCCAATGTCAGAATTCTTTTGCATTGTCCAGTGTGGAAATTCTATTGGGAATATCCAGTGCCAACATTCAGCATGGAATGTACTTTTTCAAATTCTGTATGGATTGTTTGCTGTAAGAATTCTATTCGGAAACTCCATGTCAAAATTCTGTTGGATTGTGCCATGGGATAATGATGTTGGGAATGTCCAGTGTCAAAATCCTGCATGGAATGTTCATTGTCAGAATTCTATATGGAATGTTCATTGTGAGAACGTCCAGTGTCAAAATTCTTTTTGGAATATCCAGTTTGGAAATTCTATTTGGAATGTCAAGTGTGAATATTAAGCATGGAATGTTCATTGAGAAAAATCTGAATGAAATATTCGTCCAGTGTCAAAATTTTTTTAGAATGTCCAGTTCCAAAATTCAGCACGGAATGTTCATTATCAAAATTCTATATGAAATCTTCATTGCCAGAATTTTATTTGGAATGTCCAGTGTCAAAATTCTGTTGGATTGTGCAGTGTGGTAATTCAATTGGGAATGTCCAGTGTCAAAATTCAGCTTGGAATATTCATTGTTAAAATTCTATATGGAATCTTCGTTGTCAGAATTCTATTTGAAACATCCATTGACAAAATTCTGTTGGAGTGTCAAGTGTGGAAATGCAGTGGGGAATATCCGGTGTCAAAATTCAGCATCGAGCATTCAATGTCAAAATTCTATATGGAATGTACATTGTCAAAGTTCTCTTTGGAACGTCCAGTGTTAAAATTCTCTTTGCAATATCCAGTTCGAAAATTCTGTTGGGAATGTCCATTGTCAAAATTCTGCATGGAATGTTCATTGTCAGAATTCAATATGGAATGATCATTGTGAGGACATCCAGTGTCAAAATTCTTCTTGGAATCTCCAGTGTGGAAATTCTATTTGGAATGTCAAGTGTGAATATTAAGCAAGCATGGAATGATCGTTGGCAAAAATCTGAAAGGACTATTCGCCCAGTGTGAAAATTCTGTTTAGAATGTCCAGTTCCAAAATTCAACAAGGAATGTTCATTGTCAAAATTCTATATGAAATCTTCATTGTAAGAATGTTATTTGGAATGTCCAGTGTTAAAATTCTGTTGGATTGTCAGGTGTGCAAATACAATGGGGAATGTCCAGTGTCAAAATTCAGCATGGAACGTTCAATGTCAAAATTCTATATGGAATGTACATTGTCAAAATTCTATCTGGAACATCCAGTTTCAAAAATCTCTTTGGAATGTCCAGTTTGGAAATTCTGTTGGGAATGTCAAGTGTCAAAATTCAGCTTGGAATGTTCACTGTCAAACTCCTATATGGAATGTTCATTGTCAGAATTCTATTGGCAACATCCAATGTCAAAATTATTTTTGGAATCTCCAGTGTGGAAATTCTATTTGGAATGTCAAGTGTGAATATTAAGCATGGAATGTTCATTGACAAAAATCTGAAAGGACTATTAGTCCAGTGTGAAAATTCTGTTTAGACTATCCAGTTCAAAAATTCAGCATGGAATGTTCACTGACAAACTTCTATATGAAATCTTCATTATCAGAGTTTTTTTTGCAATATCCACTGTCAAAATTCTGTTGGAATTTACACTGTGGTAATTCAATTGGGAATGTCCAGTGTCAAAATTCAGCATGGAATGTTCACTGTCAATATATGGAATGTTCATTGTCAAAATTCTTTTGGCAACATCCAATGTCAAAATTCTGCTGCATTGTCCAGTGTGGAAATTCTATTGGGAATGTCCAGTGCCAACATTCAGCATGGAATGTTCATTTTCAAATTTTATATGGATTGTTCGTTGTGATAATTCTATGTGGAATCTCCATGTAATAATTCTGTTGGATTGTGCCATGGGGTAATGCTATTGGGAATGTCCAGTGTCAAAATTCTTCATTGAATGTTCATTGTAAGATTTCTATATGGAATGTTCATTGTGAGAATTCTATTTGCAACATCCATTGTCAAAATTCTGTTGGGTTGTCAGGTGTGGAAATACAGTGGGGAATGTCCGGTGTCAAAATTCAGCATGGAATGTTCATTGTCAAAATTCTGTTTGGAATGTTCCTTCTCAGAATTCTATGTGGAACGTCCAGTGACAAAATTCTCTTTGGAATATCCAGTGTGAAAATTCTATTGGGAATGTCCTTTGAGAAAATTCAGCATGGTATGTTCATTGTAAAAATTGTTTATGGAACGTTGGTTGTCAGAATTCTATTTGGAAAGTCCAGTGTCAAAATTCTTTTGGATTGTTCTGTGTGATAATACTATTGGGAATGTCCAGTGTCAAACAGTGTCAAAATTCAGCTTGGAATGTTCATTGTCAGAATACAATGTGAAACGTCCACTGTAAAAATTCTCTTTGGAATGTGCAGTGTGGAAATTCTATTGGGAATGTCCAGTGCCAACATTCAACAAGGAATGTTCATTGTCAGAAAGGAATGTCCAGTGTCAAAATTCTCTTTGGAATGTTCTGTGTTGAAATTCCTTTTGGAGTGTCTAGTGTCAAAATTAAGCTTGCAATGATCATTTTCAAAATTCTGCATAGAATGTTCATTGTCAGAATTCTATATGGAATGTTCATTGTGAGAACGTCCACTGTCAAAATTCTTGACATCTCCAGTGTGGAAATTCTATTTGGAATGTCAAGTGTGACTATTAAACATGGAATGATCATTGACAAAATCAGAAAAGATTATTCGCCCAGTGTGAAAATTCTGTTTAGAATGTTCAGTTCAAAAACTCAGCAAGGAATGTTCATTGTCAAAATTCTATATGAAATCTTCATTGTCGAAATTTTATTTGGAATGTCTAGTGTCAAAATTCTGTTGGATTGTGCACTGCAGTAATTCAATTGGGAATGTCCAGTGTCAAAATTCAGCATGGCATGTTCGTTGTCAAAAGTCTATATGGAATGTACTTTGTCAAAAATCTATTTAGAACATCCAGTGTCAATATTCTCTTTGGAATGTCCAGTTTGGAAATTCTGTTGGGAATGTCCAGTGTCAAAATTCAGAATGGAATGTTCATTTTCAAATTTGTATATGGAATATTCATTGTGTGAGAATTCTATTTGGGATGGTCTGTGTCAAAATTCTGTTGGTTTATCCATGTGAAAATTGTATTGGGAATGCCCAATGCCAACATTCAGCATGGCATGCTCATTGTCAGAAAGGAATCTCCAGTGTCAAAATTCTTTTTAGAATGGTCTGTGTTGAAATTCCATTTGGAATTTCCAGTGTCAAAATTCAGCTTGGAATGATCCTTGTCAAAATACTATATGGAATGTTCGTTGTCAGAATACTATTTGGAACATCCGGTGTCAAAATTCTGTTAGATTGTCCAGTGTGGAAATTCTATTCGGAATGTCCAGTGGGAACATTCAGCATGGAATGTTCATTGTCAAAATTCTATATGGATTTTTCATTGTGAGAATTCTATTTGGAACCTCTAGTGCCAAAATTCTGTTGGACTGTGCTGTGTGGAAGTCTTATTTGGAATGTCAAGTGTAAATATTAAGCATGGAATGTTCATTGACAAAAACCCTGAAAGGAGTATTCGGCCATTGTGAAAATTCTGTTTAGAATGTCCAGTTCAAAAATTCAGCACGGTATGTTCATTGTCAAACTTCTATATGAAATATTCATTGTCAGAACTTTATTTGGAATGTCCAGTGTCAAAATTCTTTTGGATTTTGCAGTGTGGTAATTCAAATGGGAATATCCAGTGTCAAAATTCAGCTTGGAATGTTCACTGTCAAAATTCTTTATGGAATATTCGTTGACAGAATTCTATTGGCAGCATCCAATGTTAAAATTCTGTTGCATTGTCCAGTGTGGAAATTCTATTGGGAATATCCAGTGCCAACATTCACATGGAATGTTCATTGTCAAAATTATATATGGATTATTCATTGTGAGAATTCTATTTGGAACCACCATGTCAAAATTCTGTTGGATTGTGCCGTGTGGTAATGCTATTGGGAATGTGCAGTGTCAAAATTCAGCATGCAATGTTCATTGTCAGAATTCTATATGGAATGTTCATTGTCAGAACATCCAGTGCCAAAATTCTTTTTGAAATCTTCAGGGTGGAAATTGTGCTTAGAAAGTCAAGTGTGAATAGTAAGCATGGAATATCCATTGAGAAAAATCTGAATGGAATATTCGTCCAGTGTCAAGATTCTGTTTAGAATGTCCAGTTCCAAAATTCAGCATGGGATGTTCATTCTCAAAATTCTAAATGGAATGTACATTGTCAAAATTCTAATAGGAACATCCAGTCTCAAAATTCTCTTTGGAATGTACAGTTTGGAAATTATGTTGGGAATGTCCAGTATCAAAATTCAGCATGCAATGTTCATTGTCAAATTTCTATATGGAATGTTCATTGTGTGAATTCTATTTGGGACTTCCGATGTCAAAATTATGTTGGATTGTGCAGGGTGGTAATGCTATTGGGAATGTCCAGTGTCAAAATTCAGCATGCAATGTTCATTGTCAGAATTCATTTTTGAATGTACACAGTAAAAATTCTCTTTGGATTGCCCAGTATGGAGATTCTATTGGGAATGTCCAGTGCCAACATTCAGCATGGAATGTTCATTTTCAGCATTCTATATGGAATGTTCCTTGTCAGAAAGGAACGTCCCGTGTCAAAATTATGTTTGGAATGTTCTGTGTTGAAATTCCATTTAGAGTGTCCAGTGTCAAAATTCAGCTTGGAATGATCATTGTTAAAATTCTATATGGAATGTTCATTGTAAGAATTCTATTTGGAACATCCAGTGCCAATCTGTTGGGTTGTCAAGTGTGGAAATTCAATGGGGAATGTCCAGTGTCAAAATTCAGCATGGAACTTTCAAGGTCAAAATTCTATATGGAATGTACACTGTCAAAATTCTATTTGGAACATCCAGTGTCATAATTCTCTTTGGAATGTCCAGTTTGGAAATTCTGTTGGGAATGTGCAGTGTCAAAATTCAGCATGCAATGTTCATTGTCAAATTTCTATATGGAATGTTCATTGTGAGAATTCTATTTGGGATGTCTGGTGTGAAAATTCTGTTGGATTATGCAGTGTGGCAATTCAATTGGGAATGTCCAGTGCAAAAGTTCAGAATGGAATGTTCATTGTCATTTTATATGGAAAGTTCATTGTCAGAAAGAATCGTCCACTGTCATAATTCTGTTTGGAATTTTCATTGTCAGAATTCTATTTGAAATATCCAGTGTCAAAATTCTGTTGAATTGTCAAGTGTGGATATACGATGGGGAATGTCCGGTGTCAAAATTCAGCATGAAATGTTCGTTGTGAATATTTTATATGGATAGTTCATTGTGAGTATTCCATTTGGAACCTCTAGTGTCAAAATTCTGTTGGATTGTGGAGTGTGGTAATTCAATTGGGAATGTCCAGTGTCAAAATTCAGCTAGGAATATTCATTAAAAAAGTTCTATATGGAATGTTCGTTGTCGGAATTGTATTTGGAACATCCAGTGTCAATATTCTCTTTCAAATGTCCAGTTTGGAAATTCTGTTGGGAATGTCCTTTGTGAAAATTCTGCTTGGAATATTCATTGTCAAAATTCTATATGGAATGTTCATTGTCAGAATTCTATTTGGTACAACAGGTGTCAAAATTCTGTTGGATTGTCCAGTGTGGAAATTCTATTGGGAATGTCCAGTGCCAAATTTCAGCATGGAATGTTCATTGTCAAAATTCTTTATGGATTTTTCATTGTGAAAATACTATTTGGAAACTCCAGTGTCAAAATTCTGTTGGATTGTGCCATGTGGTAATACTATTGGGAATGTCCAGTGTCAAAATTCTGCATGGAATGTTCATTGTGAGAATTCTATATGGAATGTTCATTGTGAGAACGTCCAGTGTCAAAATTCTTTTTGGAATCTCCACTGTGGAAATTCTATTTGGAATGTTAAGTGTGAATATTAAGTATGTTCATTGTCAAAAATTAGAATGGAATGTTCATACAGTGTCAAAATTTTGTTTAGAATGTCCAGTTCCAAAATTCAGTACGGAATGTTCATTGTCAAGATTCTATATGAAATCTTCATAGCCGGAATTTTTTTGGAAATGTCCAATGTAAAAATTCTGTTGGATTGTGCAGTGAGGTAATTCAATAGGGAATGTCCAGTGTCAAAATTCAGCATGGAATATACATTTCCAAAATTCTCTATGGAATGTTCATTTTCAGAATTCTATTTGGAACATCCAGTGTCAATATTCTTTTTGGAACGTCCAGTTTGGAAATTCTGTTGGGAATGTCCATTGTCAAAATTCTGCTTGGATTATTCATTGTCAAAATTCTATATGGAATGTTCATTGTCAGAATTCTATTTGGTACACCCGGTGTCAAAATCTTTGGGATTGTCCATTGTGAAAATTCTATTGGTAATGTCCAGTGCCAATATTCAGCATGCAATGTTCATTGTGAAAATACTATATGGATTGTTCATTGTGAAAATTCTATTTGGAACCTCCAGTGTCAAAAATCTGTTGGATTGCGCAGTGTGGTAATACTATTGGGAATGTCCAGTGTCAAAATTCTGCATTGAATATTCATTGTCAGAATTCTATATGGAATGTTTATTGTCAGAATTCTATTTGGAACCTCCAGTGTCAAAATTCTGTTGTATTGTGCCATGTGGTAATGCTACTGGGAATGTCCAGTGTCAAAATTCAGCATGCAATGTTCATTGTCAGAATTCATTTTGGAATGTGCACAGTAAAAATTCTCTTTGGAATGTCCAGCTTGGAAATTCTGTGGGATATGTCCAGTGTTAAAATTCAGCATGCAATGTTCATTGTCAAATTTATATATGGAATGTTCATTGTGAGAATTCTATTTGGGATGTCTGGTGTGAAAATTCTGTTGGATTGTGCAGTGTGGTAATTCAATTGGGAATGTCCAGTGTCAAAATTCAGCTTGGTATGATCATTGTCAAAATTATATATGGAATGTTCGTTGTCAGAATTCTATTTGGAACATTCGGTGTCAAAATTCTATTGGATTGTCCAGTGTGGAAATTCTATTGGAAATGTACAGTGCCAACATTCAGCATGGAATGTTCTTTGTCAAAATTCTATATCGATTGTTCATTATGAGAATTCAATTTGGAACCTCTTGTGTCAATATTCTGTTGGATTGTGCCATGTGGTAATGCTATTGGGAATGTCCAATGTCACAATTCTGCACGGAATGTTCATTGTCAGAATTCTCTATGGAATGTTCATTGTCAGAATGTCCAGTGTCAAAATTCTTTTTGGAATCTCCAGTGTGGAAATTCTATTTGGAATGTCAAGTGTGAATATTAAACATGAAATGTTCATTCACAAAACTCTGAAAGGACTATTCAGGCAGTGTTAAAATTCTGTTTAGAATGTCCAGTTCCAAAATTCAGCACGGAATTTTCATTGTCAAAATTCTATATGAAATCTTCATTGTCAGAATTCTTTTTGGAATGTCCAGCGTCAAAATTCTGTTGGATTTTGCAGTGTAGTAATTAAATTGGAATGTCCACTGTCAAATTTCAGCTTGGAATATTCATTGTCAAAATTCTATATGGAATATTCGTTGTCAGAATTCTATTTGAAATATCCATTGACAATAGTCTCTTAGGAATGTCCAGTTTGGAAATTCTGTTGGGAATATGCAGTGTCAAATTTCAGAATTGAATGTCCGTTGTCAATTTTTATATGGAATGTTCATTGTGAGAATGTCATTTGGGTCATCCGGTATCAAATTTCTGTTGGATTGTGCATGTGAAAATTATATTGGGAATGTCCAGTGCACAAATTGAGAATGGAATGTTCATTGTCATTCTATATGCAAAGTTCATTGTCAGAAAGCAACGTGCAGTGTCAAATTCTGATTGGAATGTTCGTTGTCAGAATTCTATTTGCAACGTCCAGTGTCAAGATTCTGTTGGATTTTCAAGTGTAGAAGTACAATGGGGAATGTCCGTTGTCAAAATTCAGCATGGAATGTTCATTGTCAAAGTTCTATATGAATTGTTTATTGTGAGAATTCTTTTTGGAACCTCCAGTGTCAAAATTCTGTTGGATTGTGCCGTAATGTTATTGGGAATGTCCAGTTTCAAAATTCTCCATGGAATGTTCATTGTCAGAATGCTACATGGAATGGTCATTGTGAGAACGCCCAGTGTCAAAATTCTTTTTGGAATCTACAGTGTGGAAATTCTATTTGGAATGTCAAGTGTGAACATTGAGCATGGAATGCTCATTGACAAAACTCTGAAAGGACTAATCGGCCAGTGTGAAAATACTGCTAAGAATGTCCAGTTCCAAAATTCAGCATGGAATGTTCATTGTCAAAATTCTATTTGGAATGTTCCTTGTCAGAATTCTACGTGGAACGTCCGGTGTCAAAAATCTCTTTGGAATATCCAATGTGGAAATTCAATTGGGATTGTCCATTGAGCAAATTCAGCATGGAATATTCATTTTCAAAAATCTTTATGGAACATTGGTTGTCAGAATTCTATTTGAACGTCGGGTGTCAAAATTCTGATGGATTTTTCTGTGTGGTAATACTATTGGGAATGTCCAGTGTCAAAATTCAGCATGGAATGTTCATTGTCAGAATTCTACTTGGAAAGTCCATTGTAAAAATTCTCTTTGGAATGTCCACTGTGGAAATTCTATTGGGAAGGTCCAGTGTCAACATTCATCATGGAATGTTCATTGAAAAAATTCTATATGGAATGTTCTTTGTCAGAATTCTATTTGGAATGTCCAGTGTCAATCTATTGGAATGTCAAGTGAGGAAATAGAATGTGGAAGGTCTGGTGTCAAAATTCAGCATATAACGTTCAATGTCATAATTCCATATGGAATGGACATTTTCAAAATTCCATTTGGAACACCAAGTGTCAAAATTCTGTTGGATTGTCTACTGTGAAAATTCTATTCGGAATGTCCAGTGCTAACATTCAGCATGGAATGTTCGTTGTCAAAATTCCATATGGATTGTACTTTGTGAGAATACTACTTGGAAACTCCAGTGTGAAAATTCTGTTGGATTGTGCTGTGTGGTAATACAATTGGGAAGGTCCAGTGTCAAAATTCTGTATGGAATGTTCATTGTCAGAATTCTATTTGGAGTGTTCATTGGGAGAATGTCCAGTGTCAAAATCCTTTTTGGAATCTCCAGTGTGGACGTTCTATTTGGAATGTCAAGTGTAAATATTAAGCATGGAATGTTCATTGACAAAAACCTGTAAGGACTATTTGGCCAATGTGAAAATTCTGTTTAGAATGTCCAGTTCCAAAATTCAGCACGGAATGTTCATTGTCAAAATTCTATATGAAATATTCAATGTCAGAATTTTATTTGGAATGTCCAGTGTCAAAATTCTTTTGGATTTGAAGTGTGGTAATTCAATTGGGAATATCCAGTGTCAAATTCACCTTCGAATGTTCACTGTCAAAATTCTAAATGGAATGTTCGTTGTCAGAATTCTATTGGCAACATCCAATGTCAAAATTCTGTTGCATTGTCCAGTGTGGAAATTCTATTGGGAAGGTCCAGTGCCAGCATTCATCATGGAATGCTATTTACCAAAATTCTATATGGATTGTTTATTGTAAGAATTCTATTTGGAACCTCCAGTGTCAAAATTCTGCTGGATTTTTCCGTGTGGTAATATCATTGGGAATGTCCAGTGCCAAAACTCAGCACTGAATGTTCATTGTCAAAATTCTATATGAAACCTTAATTACCAGAATTTTTTTTTGGAGAGGCCAGTGTCAAAACTCTGTTGGATTGTGCAGTGTGGTAATTCAATTGGCAATATCCAGTGTCAAAATTCAGCTTGGAATATTCATTGTCAAAATTCTCTATGGAATGCTCATTTTCAGATTTCTATTTGGAACATCCAGTGTCAATATTCTCTTTGGAATGTCAAGTTTGGAAATTCTGTTGGGAATATCCAGTGTCAAAATTCTGCTTTGGATATTCATTGCCAAAATTCTAAATGGAATGTTCAATGTCAGATTTCTATTTGGTACATCCGGCGACAAAATCTTTGGGATTGTCCAGTGTGGAAATTCTATTGGGAAGGTCCAGTACCAACATTTAGCATGGAATATTCGCTGTCAAAATTCTATATGGATTGTTCATTGTGAGAATTCCATTTAGAACCTCCAGTGTCAAAATTCTGTTGATGTGCAGTGTGTCAATACTATTGGGAAAGTCCAGTGTCAAAATTCTGCATGGAATGTTCATTGTCAAAATTCTATATGGAATGCTCATTGTGAGAATGTCCAGTGTCAAAATTCTTTATGGAATCTCCAGTGTGCAAATTTTATTTGGAATTTCAGGTGTGAATATTACGCATGGAATGTTCATTCACAAAACTCTGAAAGGACTATTCAGTCAATGTGAAAATTCTGTTTAGAATGTCCAGTTCCAAATTCAGCACGGAATGTTCATTGTCAAAATTCTATATTAAACCTTTATTGCCAGAATTTTATTTGGAATGTCCAGTGTCAAAATTCTGTTGGATTATGTAGTGTTGTAATTCAATAGAGAAAGTGCAGTGTCAAAATTCAGCTTGGAATATTCATTGTCAAAATTCTATATGGACTGTTCCTTGTCAGAATTCTATTTGGAACATCCAGTGTCAATATTCTCTTTGGAATGTCCACTTTGGAAATTCTGTTGGGAATGTCCACTGTCAAAATTCATCTTAGAATATTCATTGTCAAAATTCTATATGGAATGTATGTTGTGAGAATTATATTTGGTACATCTGGTGTCAAAATTTTGTTGGATTGTCCAGTTTGCAAATTCTATTGGGAATGTCCCGTGCCAACATTCAGCATGGACTGTTCATTGTCAAGATTCTATATGGTTTGCTCATTGTGAAAATTCTTTTTGGAACATCCAGTGTAAAAATTCTGTTGGACTGTGCAGTGTGGTCATTCAATTGGGAATGTCCAGTGTCAAAATTCAGCTTGGAATATTCATTGTCAAAATTCTATATGGAACGTTCGCTGTCATAATTCTATTTGGAAAATCCAGTGTCAATATTCTCTTTCAAATGTCCAGTTTGGAAATTCTGTTGGGAATGTCCAGTGTCAAAATTCTGCTTGGAATATTCATTGTCATATACGGAATGTTCGTTGTCAGAATTATATTTGGTAAATCCGATTTCAAAATTCTGTTTGATTGTCCAGTGTGGAAATCCCATTGGGAATGTCCAGTGCCAACTTTCAGCATGGAATGTTCGTTTTCAAAATTCTGTATGCATTTTTCATTGTGAGAATTCTATTTGGAAACTCCAGTATCAAAAATCTTTTGCATTGTTCCATGAGGTAATACTATTGAGAATGTCCAGTGTCAAAATTTTGCATGGAATGTTCATTGTCAGAATTCTATATGGAATGTTCTTTGTGAGAACGTCCAGTATCAAAATTATTTTTGTAATCTCCAATGTGGACATTCTATTTGGAATATCAAGTCTGAATATGAAACATGGAATGTTCATTCACAAAACTCTTAATGGATTATTCAGCCAGTGTGAAAATTCTGTTTAGAATGTCCAGGCCCAATATTCCCCACAGAATATTCATTGTCAAAATTCTATATGAAAACTTCATTGTCAGAATTTTTTTTGGAATGTCCAGTGTCAAAATTCTGTTGGATTGTGCATTGTGGTAATTCAATAGGGAATGTCCAGTATAAAAATTGAGCTTGGAATATACATTGCCAAAATTCTATATGGAATGTTCAATGTTCATTTTCAGAATTCCACTTGGAATATCCGGTGTCAAAATCTTTGGGATTGTCCAGTGTGGAAATAATATTGGGAATGTCCAGTGCCAACATTCAGTATGTAATATTGGTTGTCAAAATTCTATATGGATTGTTCATTGTGAGAACTCTATTTGGAACCTCCAGTGTCAAAATTCTGTTGGATTGTGCCGTGTGGTAATACTATTGGGAATATCCAGTGTCAAAATTCTTCATGGAATATTCATTGTCAAAATTCTATAAGAAATGTTCATTGTGAGAATGTCCAGTGTCAAAATTCTTTATGGAATCTCCAGTGTGCAAATTTTATTTGGAATGCCAAGTGTGAATATAAAGCATGTAATGTTCATTCACAAAACTCTGAAAGGACTATTCAACCAGTGTGAAAATTATGTTTAGAATGTCCAGTGCGAAAATTCAGCACGGAATGTTCATTGTCAAAATTCTATATGAAACCTTCATTGCCAGAATTTTATTTGGAATGTCCAGTGTCAAAATTCTGTTGGATTATGTAGTGTGATAATTCAATAGGGAATGTGCAGTGTCAAAATTCAGCTTAGAATATTCATTGTCAAAATTCTATATGAAATGTTCATTGTGAGAATTCTATATTGAACTTCCAGTGTCAATATTCTCTTTGGAATGTCCACTTTGGAAATTCTGTTGGGAATGTCCAGTGTCAAAATTCTTCTTAGAATGTTCATTGGCAAAATTCTATATGGAATGTATGTTGTGAGAATTATATTTGGTACATCCGGTGTCAAAATTTTGTTGGATTGTCCAGTTTGCAAATTGTATTGGGAATGTCCTGTGCCAACATTCAGCATGGACTGTTCGCTGTCAAAATTCTATATGGATTGTTCATTGTGAGAATTCTATTTGGAACCTCCAGTGTCAAAATTCTGTTGGATTGTGCCGTGTGGTAATACTATTGGGAATATCCAGTGTCAAAATTTTTCTTGGAATATTCATTGTCAAAATTCTATAAGGAATGTTCATTGTGAGACTGTCCAGTGTCAAAATTCTTTGTGGAATCTACATTATGGAAATTCTATTGGAATGTCAAGTGTGAATATTATGCATGTAATGTTCATTCACAAAACACTGAAAGGACTATTCAGCCAGTGTGAAAATTATGTTTAGAATGTCCAGTGGGAAAATTCAGCACGGAATGTTCATTGTCAAAATTCTATAGGAATCCTTTATTGCCAGAATTTTATTTGGAATGTCCAGTGTCAAAATTCTGTTGGATTATGTAGTGTGGTATTTCAATAGGCAATGGCGGTGTCAAATTTCAGCTTGGATTATTCATTCTCAAAATTCTATATGGACTGTTCCTTGTCAGAATTATATTTGGAACATCCAGTGTCAATATTCTCTTTGGAATGTCAAGTTTGGAAATTCTGTTGGGAATGTCCAGTGTCAAAATTCTGCTTTGGATATGCATTGCCAAAATTCTATATGGAATGTTCAATGTCAGAATTCTATTTGGTACATCTGGCAACAAAATCTATGGGATTGTCCAGTGTGGAAATTCTATTGGGAATGTCCAGTACCAACATTCAGCATGGAATGTTCGCTGTCAAAATTCTATATGGATTGTTCATTGTGAGAATTCTATTTGGAACCTCCAGTGTCAAAATTCTGTTGGATTGTGCCGTGTGGTAATACTATTGGGAACATCCAGTGTCAAAATTCTTCATGGAATATTCATTGTCAAAATTCTATAAGGAATGTTCATTGTGAGAATGTCCAGTGTCAAAATTCTTTTTGGAATCTTCATTATGGAAATTCTATTGGAATGTCAAGTGTGAATATTAAGCATGGAATGTTCATTCACAAAACACTGAAAGAACTATCCAGCCAGTGTGAAAATTATGTTTAGAATGTCCAGTGCGAAAATTCAGCATGGAATGTTCATTGTAAAAATTCTATATGAAACCTTTATTGCCAGAATTTTATTTGGAATGTCCAGTGTCAAAATTCTGTTGGATTATGTAGTGTGGTAATTCAAGAGGGAATAGGCGGTGTCAAATTTCAGCTTAGAATACTCATTGTCAAAGTTCTATATGGAATATTCCTTGTCAGAATTCTATTTGGAACATCCAGTGTCAATATTCTCTTTGGAATATCCAGTTTGGAAATTCTGCTGGGAATGTCCAGTGTCAAAATTCTTCTTAGAATATTCATTGTCAAAATTCTATATGGAGTGTATGTTGTGAGAATTATATTTGGTACATCCGGTGTCAAAATTCTGTTGGATTATCCAGTTTGCAAATTCTATTGGGAATGTCCTATGCCAACATTCAGCATGGACTGTTCATTGTCAAATTCTGTATGGATTGTTCATTGTGAAAATTCTTTTTGGAACATCCAGTGTAAAAATTCTGTTGGACTGTGCAGTGTGGTCATTCAATTGGAAATGTCCAGTGTCAAAATTCAGCTTGGAATATTAATTGTTATATATGGAATGTTCATTGTCAGAATTATAATTGGTACATCCGTTTTCAAAATTCTGTTTGATTGTGCAGTGTGGAAATCCTATTGGGAATGTCCAGTGCCAACTTTCAGCATGGAATGTTGTCAGAATACTATATGGAATATTCATTGTGAGAATGTCCAGTGTCAAAAGCCTTTTTGGAATTTCTAATGTGGACATTCTATTTGTAATATCAAGCCTGTATATTAAGTAGGGAATGTTCATTCACCAAACTCTGAATGGACTATTCAGCCAGTATGAAAATTCTGTTTAGAATGTCCAGTCCCAATATACAGCACAGAATGTTCATTGTCAAAATTCTATATGAAATCTTCATTGCCAGAATTTTTTTTGGAAAGTCCAGTGTCAAAATTCTGTTGGATTGTGCATTGTGGTAATTCAATTGGGAATGTCCAGTGTCAAAATTGATCTTGGAATATACATTGCCAAAATTCTATATGGAATGTTCATTGTCAGAATTCTATTTGGAACATCCAGTTTCAAAATCTTTGGGATTGTCCAGTGTGGAAATTCTATTGGGAATGTCCAGTGCCAACATTCAGCATGGAATGTTCGCTGTCAAAATTCTATATGGATTGTTCATTGTGAGAATTCCATTTAGAATCTCCAGTGCCAAAATTCTTTTGGATTGTGCAGTGTGTCAAAACTATTGGGAATGTCCAGTGTCAAAATTCTGCATGGAATGTTCATTGTCTTAATTTTATATGGAGTGCTCATTGTGAGAATGTCCAGTGACAAAATTCTTTATGGAATCTCCAGTGTGCAAATTTTATTTGGAATGCCAAGTGTGAATATAAAGCATGTAATGTTCATTCACAAAACTCTGAAAGGACTATTCAGCCAGTGTGAAAATTATGCTTAGAATGTCCAGTGCGAAAATTCAGCACGGAATGTTCATTGTCAAAATTCTATATGAAACCTTCATTGCCAGAATTTTATTTGGAATGTCCAGTGTCAAAATTCTGTTGGATTATATAGTGTGGTAATTCAATAGGGAATGTGCAGTGTCAAAATTCAGCTTAGAATATTCATTGTCAAAATTTTATATGGAATGTTCGTTGTGAGAATTCTATTTTGAACTTCCAATGTCAATATTCTCTTTGGAATGTCCACTTTGGAAATTCTGTTGGGAATGTCCAGTGTCAAAATTCTTCTTAGAATGTCCATTGGCAAAATTCTATATGGAATGTATGTTGTGAGAATTATATTTGGTATATCCGGTGTCAAAATTTTGTTGGATTGTCCAGTTTGCAAATTCTATTGGGAATGTCCAGTGTCAACATTCAGTATGTAATATTGGTTGTCAAAATTCTATATGGATTGTTCATTGTGAGAATTCTATTTGGAACCTCCAGTATCAAAATTCTGTTGGATTTTGCTGTGTGGTAATGCTACTGAGAATGTCCAGTGTCAAAATTCTTCATGGAATTTTCATTGTCAGAATTCTTTATGGAATTTTCATTGTGAGAATGTCCAGTGTCAAAATTCTTTCTGGAATCTACATTATGGAAATTCTTTTGGAATGTCAAGTGTGAATATTAAGCATGAAATGTTAGTTCACAAAACACTGAAAGGACTATTCAGCCGTTGTGAAAATTCTGTTTAGAATTTTCAGTTCCAAAATTCAGCACGGAATGTTCATTGTAAAATTCTATATGAAACCTTATTTGTCAGAATTTTTTTTTGGTAAGGGCACTATCAAAACTCTATTGGATTGTGCAGTGTGGTAATTCAATTGGCAATATCCAGTGTCAGAATTCAGCTTGGAATATTCATTGCCAAAATTCTATAAGGAATGTTCATTGTCAGAATTCTATTTGGAACATCCAGGGTCAATATTCTCTTTGGAATGTCAAGTTTGGAAATTCTGTTGGGAATGTCCAGTGTCAAAATTCTGCTTTGGATATTCATTGCCAAAATTCTATATGCAATGTTCAATGTCAGATTTCTATTTGGTACATCTGGCATCAAAATCTTTGGGATTGTCCAGTGTGGAAATTCTATTGCGAATGTCCAGTACCAACATTCAGCATGGAATGTTCCCTGTCAAAATTCTATATGGATTGTTCATTGTGAGAATTCCATTTGGAACCTCCAGTGTCAAAATTCTGTTGGACTGTGCAGTGTGGTAATTCTATTGGGAATGTCCAGTGTCAAAATTCTTTATGGAATCTCCAGTGTGCAAATTTTATTTGGAATGTCAAGTGTGAATATTATGCATGGAATGTTCATTCACAAAACTCTGAAAGGCCTATTCAGCCAATGTGAAAATTATGTTTAGAATGTCCATTTCTAAAATTCAGCACACAATGTTCATTGTCAATATTCTATATGAAACCTTTTTTGCCAGAATTTAATTTGAATGTCCAGTGTCAAAATTCTGTTGGATTATGTAGTGTGGTAATTCATTTCGGTATGTGCAGTGTCAATATTCAGCTTGAAATAATCAATGCCAAAATTCTTTATGGAATCTTCGTTGTTAGAATTCTTTTTGAAACATCCAGTGTCAATATTCACTTTGGAATGTCCAGTTTGGGAATTCTGTTGGGAATGTCCAGTGTCAAAATTCTGCATGGAATATTCATTGTCAAAATTCTGTATGGAATGTTCATTGTCAGAATTCTATTTGGTACATCCTGTGTCAAAATTTTTTTTTGATTGTCCAGTGTGTCAATTCTATTGGGAATGTCAAGTGCCAACATTCAGCATGGAATATTCGTTGTCATCTATATGGATTTTTCGTAGTTAGAATTCTATTTGGAGCCCCCATGTCAAAATTCTGTTGGATTGTGCCATGTGGCAATTCTATTGGGAATGTCCAGTGTCAAAATTCTGCATGGAAAGTTCACTGTCAGAATTCTATACTGAATGTTCATTGTGAGAACATCCTGTCAAAATTCTTTTTGGAATCTACACTGTGGAAATTCTATTTGGAATGTCAAGTGTGAACATTATGCATGGAATGTTCATTGACAAAAATCTGAAAGGACTATTCGTCCATTGTGAAAATCCTGTTTAGAATATCCAGTTCTTAAATTCAGCATGGAATGTTCACTGTCAAACTTCTATATGACATCTTCATTTTCTGATTTTTTTTGGAATGTCGAGTGTGAAAATTCCGTTGGATTGTGCCATGTGGTAATTCAATTGGGAATTTCCAGTGTCAAAATTCAGCTTGGAATATTCATTGTGAAAATTCTATATGGAGTGTTCATTGTCAGAATTCTATTTGCAACATCCATTGTCAATCTTTGTGATTGTCAAGAACGGAAATACAATGGGGAATGTCCGGTGTCAAAATTCAGCCTGGAACGTTCAATGTCAAAATTCTATATGGAATGTATATTGTCAAAATTCTATTTGGAACATCAAGTGTCAAAATTCTGTTTGGAATGTCCAGTTTGGAAATTCTGTTTGGAATATCCAGTGTCAAAGTTCAGCATGCAAAATTTATTGTCAAATTTCTATAAGGAATGTTCATGGTGATAATTCTATTTGGGACATCGGTGTCAAATTCTGTTGTATTTTCTACGTGAAAGTTCTATCGGGAATGTCCAGTGTCAAAATTCAGCATGGAATGTTCAATGTCAAAAGTCTTTATGGAATATTGGTTGTCAGAATTCTACTTGGAATGTCCAGTGTCAAAATTCTGTGGGATTGTGCAGTGTGGTAATCGTATTGCGAATGGCCAGTGACAAAATTCAGCAAGGAACGTTCAATGTCAAAATTCTATATGCAATGTACATTGTCAAAATTATATTCGGAACATCCAGTGTCAAAATACTCTTTGGAATGTCCAGTTTGGAAATTCCGTTGGGAATATCAAGTGTCAAAATTCAGCTTGGAATGTTCACTGTCAAATTTCTTTATGTTCACTGTCAAATTTCTTTATGGAATGTTCATTGTGAGAATTCTATTTGGGACGTGCGGTGTCAAAATTTTGTTGGTTGGTCCCGTGTGAAAATTGATCAGGAAGTCCAGTGTCAAAATTCAGCATGGAATGCTCATTGTCAAAATTTTGTTTGATATGTTCCTTGTGAGAATTCTATGTGGTATGTCCAGTGTTAAAATTCTCTTTGGAATATCCAGTGTGGAAATTCTATTGGGAATGTCCATTGAGAAAATTCAGCATGGAATGTTCATTGTCAAAAATCTTTATGGAATGTTGGTTGTCAGAATTCGATTTGGATTGTCAGGTGTCAAAATTCTGTTGGATTTTTCCGTGTGGTAACACAATTGGGAATGTCCAGTGTCAAAATTCAGCATGGAATATTCATTGTCAGTTTTCTATTTCGAAAGTTCATTGCAAAAATTCTCTTTGGAATGTCCAATGTGGAAATTCGAATGTCCAATGTGGAAATTCTATTGGGAATGTCAAGTGACAACATTCAGCATGGAATGTTCATTGTCAAAATTTATTATGGATTGTTCGTTGTCAGAATTCTATTTGGAATATCCAATGTCAATCATTGGATTGTCAAGTGTGGAAAAACAATGAGGAATGTCTGCTGTCAAAATTCAGCATGGAACGTTCAATGTAAAAATTCAATATAAAATGGATGTTGTCAAAATTCTATTTGGAACATCCAGTGTCAAAATTCTCTTTTGAATATCCAGTTTGGAAATTCTGTTTGGAATGTCCAGTGTCAAAATTCACCATGGAATGTTCATTATCAAAATTATATATGGAATGTTGATTGTCAGAATTCTATTTGGAACGTCCAGTGTCAAAATTCTGTTGGATTGTGCAGTGTGGTAATACTACGGAGAATGACCAATGTCAAAATTAAGCATGGAATGTTCATTGTCAGAATTCTATATGGGATGTTCATGGTGAGAATGTCCAGTGTCAAAATTCTTTTTGGAATATCCAGTGTGGAAATTCTATTTGGAATGTCAAGTTTGAATATTAAGCATGGAATGATCATTGACAAAAATCTGGAATGATTATTTAGCAAGTGTGAAAATTCTGTTTAGAATGTCCAGTTACAAAATTCAACAAGGAATGTTCATTGTCAAAAGTCTATATGAGACCTTCATTGTAAGAATGTTATTTGGAATGTCCAGTTTCAAAAATCTGTTGGATAATCAGGTGTGGAAATACAATGGGGAATGTCTGGTGTCAAAATTCAGCATGGAACGTTCAATGTCAAAATTCTGTATGGAATGTACATTGTCAAAATTAAATTCGGAACATCCAGTGGCAAAATTCTCTTTGAAATGCCCAGTTTGGAAATTCTGTAGGAAATGACAAGTGTCAAAATTCAGCTTGGAATATTGGAATGTTCGTTGTGAGAATTCTATTTGGAACCCCCATGTCAAAATTCTTTTGGATTGTGCCGTGTGGTAATCCTATTGGGAATGTACAGTGACAAAATTCAGCTTGGAATGTTCACTGTCAAAATTCTATATGGAATGTACATTGTCAAAATTCTATCTGGAACATCCAGTTTCAAAAATCTCTTTGGAATGTCCAGTTTGGAAATTCTGTTGGGAATGTCATGTGTCAAAATTCAGCTTGGAATGTTCACTGTCAAACTTCTATATGGAATGTCCATTGTCAGAATCATATTGGCAACATCCAATGTCAAAATTATTTTTGGAATCTCCATTGAAGAATTCTATTTGGAATGTCATGTGTGAATATTAAGCATAGAATGTTCATTGACAAAAATCTGAAAGATCATTCGTCCAGTGTGAAAATTCTGTTTAGAATATCCAGTTCCAAAATTCAGCATGGAATGTTCACTGACAAACTTCTATATTAAATCTTCATTGTCAGAATTTTTTTGCAATGTCCAGTGTCAAAATTCTGTTGGATTTTACACTGTGGTAATTCAATTGGGAATGTCCAGTGACAAAATTCAGCATGGAATGTTCACTGTCAATATATGGAATGTTCGTTCTCAAAATTCTATTGGCAACATCCAATGTCAAAATTCTGCTGCATTGTCCAGTGTGGAAATTCTATTGGGAATGTCCAGTGCCAACATTCAGCATGGAATGTTCATTTTCAAATTCTATATGGATTGTTCATTGTGAGAATTCTATTTGGAACCTCCATGTAATAATAATCCATGTAAAGGATTGGGCCGTGTGCAAATCCAATTGGGATTGTGAGAAGTCTATTTGCAACATCCATTGTCAAAATTCTGTTGGTTTGTCAAGTGTGGAAATACAATGGGGAATGTCCGATGTCAAAATTCAGCATGGAATGTTCATTGTCGAAATTCTGTTTGGAATATCCAGTGTGGAAATTCTATTGGGAATGTCCTTTGAGAAAATTCAGCATGGTATGTTCATTGTCAAAATTGTTTATGGAACGTTGGTTGTCAGAATTCTATTTGGAACGTCCAGTGTCAAAATACCTTTGGATTGTTCTGTGTGGTAATACTATTGGGAATGTCCAGTGTCAAAATTCAGCATGGAATGCTCATTGTCAGAATTCAATGTGAAACGTCCACTGTAAAAATTCTCTTTGGAATGTGCAGTGTGGAAATTCTATTGGGAATGTCCAGTGCCAACATTCAGCAAGGAATGTTCATTGTCAGAAAGGAACGTCCAGTGTCAAAATTCTCTTTGGAATGTTCTGTGCTGAAATTCCTTTTGGAGTGTCTAGTGTCAAAATTAAGCTTGCAATGATCATTTTCAAAATTCTGCATAGAATGTTCATTGTCAGAATTCTATATGGAGTGTTCATTGTGAGAACGTCCAGTGTCAAAATTTTTGGCATCTCCAGTGTGGAAATTCTATTTGGAATATCAAGTGTGAATATTAAGCATGGAATGATCATTGTCAAAAATCAGAAAGGATTATCCATCCAGTGTGAAAATTCTGTTTAGAATGTCCAGTTCCAAAACTCAGCAAAGAATATTCATTGTCAAAATTCTTTATGAAACCTTCATTGTCAAAATTTTATTTGGAATGTCCAGTGTCAAAATTCTGTTGGATTGTGCAGTGCAGTAATTCAATTGGGAATGTCCAATGTCAAAACGAACATGGAATGTTCGTTGTCAAAAGACTATATGGAATGTACTTTGTCTAAAATCTATTTAGAACATCCAGTGTCAATATTCTCTTTGGAATGTCCAGTTTGGAAATTCTGTTGGGTATGTCCAGTGTCAAAAATCAGAATGGAATGTTCATTTTCAAATTTCTATATGGAATGTTCATTGTGTGAAAATTCTATGTGGGACTGCCTGTGTCAAAATTCTGTTTGTTTATCCATGTGAAAATTTTATTGGGAATGCCCAGAGCCAACATTCAGCATGGAATGCTCATTGTCAAAAAGGAACCTCCAGTGTCAAAATTCTGTTTAGAATGGTCTGTGTTGAAATTTCATTTGGAATTTCCAGTGTCAAAATTCAGCTTGGTATGATCCTTGTCAAAATACTATATGGAATGTTCATTGTCAGAATTCTATTTGGAACGTCCGGTGTCAAAATTCTGTTAGATTGTCCAGTGTGGAAATTCTATTCGGAAAGTCCAGTGCGAACATTCAGCTTTGAATGTTCGTTGTCAAAATTCTATATGGATTTTTCAATGTGAGAATTCTATTTGGAAACCCCAGTGTCAAAATTCTGTTGGATTGTGCCATGTGGTAATAATATTGGGAATGTCCAGTGTCAAAATTCTGCATGGAATATTCATTTTCAGAATTCTATATGGAATGTTCATTGTGAGAACGTCCAGTGTCAAAATTCTTTTTGGAATCTCCAATGTGGACATTCTATTTGGAATATCAAGTCTGAATATTAAGCATGGAATGTTCATTCACAAAACTCTGAATGGACTATTCAGCCAGTGTGAAACTTCTGTTTAGAATGTCCACTGTCAAATTTCAGCTTGGAATATTCATTGTCAAAATTCTATATGGAATATTCGTTGTCAGAATTCTATTTGAAAAATCCATTGTCAATAGTGTCTTTGTAATGTCCAGTTTGGAAATTCTGTTGGGAATGTGCAGTGTCAAATTTCAGAATTGAATGTCCGTTGTCAATTTTTGTATGGAATGTTCATTGTGAGAATGTCATTTGGGACATCCAGTGTCAAATTTCTGTTGGATTGTGTATGTGAAAATTATATTGGGAATGTCCAGTGCAGAAATTGAGAATGGAATGTTCATTGTCATTCTATATGCAAAGTTCATTGTCAGAAAGCAACGTGCAGTGTCAAATTCTGATTGGAATGTTCGTTGTCAGAATTCTATTTGCAACATCCAGTGTCAAAATTCTGTTAGATTTTCAAGTGTGGAAGTACAATGGGGAATGTCCATTGTCAAAATTCAGCAAGGAATGTTTGTTGCCAAAATTCTATATGGATTGTTCATTGTGAGAAATCTATTTGAAACCTCCAGTGTCAAAATTCTGTTGGATTGTGCCGTAATGTTATTGGGAATGTCCAGTTTCAAAATTCTGCATGGAATATTCATTGTCAGAATGCTATATGGAATGGTCATTGTGAGAACGTCCAGTGTCAAAATTCTTTTTGGAATCTACAGTGTGGAAATTCTATTTGGAATGTCAAGTGTGAACATTGAGCATGGAATTTTCATTGACAAAACTCTGAAGGGACTATTTGGCCAGTGTGAAAATTCTGTTAAGAATGTCCAGTTCCAAAATTCAGCAAGGAATGTTCATTGTCAAAATTCTATTTGGAATGCTCCTTATCAGAATTCTATGTGGAACGTCCGGTGTCAAAATTCTCTTTGGAATATCCAATGTGGAAATTCAATTGGGATTGTCCATTGAGCAAATTCAGCATGGAATATTCATTTTCAAAAATCTTTATGGAACATTGGTTGTCAGAATTCTATTTGAACTTCGGGTGTCAAATTTCTGTTGGATTGTCCAGTGTGGAAATTCTATTGGGAATGTCCAGTGCCAGCAATCAGCATGGAATGTTCGTTGTCAAAATTCGATATGGATTGTTCATTTTGAGAATTCTATTTGGAATCTCCAGTGTCAAAATTCTGTTGGATTGTGCCATGTGGTAATACTGTTGGGAATATCCAAAGTCAAAATTCTGTATGGAATGTTCATTGTCAGAATTCTACATGGAATGTTCATTGTCAGAATGTCCAGTGTCAACATTCTTTTTGGAATCTCCAGTGTGGACATTCTATTTGGAAATTCAAGTGTGAATATTAAGCATGGAATGTTCTTTCACAAAACTCTGAAAGGAGTGTTCGGCGAGTGTGAAAATTCTGTTTAGAATGTCCAGTTCCCAAATTCAGCATGGAATGTTCACTGACAAACTTCTATATTAAATCTTCATTGTCAGAATTTTTTTGGAATGTCCAGTGGCAAAATTCTGTTGGATTGTGCAGTGTGGTAATTCAATTGGGAATGTCCAGTGTCATTCAGCTTGGAATATTCATTGTCAGAATTCTATATTAAATGATCATTGTCAGAATTCTATTTGAAACATCCAGTGTCAAAATTGTGTTGGATTGTCAAGTGTGGAAATACAATGGGGAATGTCTGGTGTCAAATTCAGCATGGAACGTTCAAAGTCAAAATTCTATACAGAATGTACATTGTCAAAATTATATTTGGGACATCCAGTGTCAAAATTCTCTTTGGAATATCCAGTTTAGAAATTCTATTGTGATTGTCCAGTGTCAAAATTCATCATGGAATGTTCATTGTCAAATTTCTATATGGGATGTTCATTGCAAGAATTCTATTTGGGACACCCAGTGTCAAAATTTGTTGGATTGTCCATGTGAAAATACTATTGGGAATGTCTAGTGTCAAAATTCCACATGGAATGTCCATTGTTAAAATTCTATTTGAAATGTTCCTTCTCAGACTATGTGGTATGTCCAGTGTCAAAATTCTCTTTGGAATATCCAGTGTAGAAACTCTATTGGGAATCTCCATTGAGACATTTCAGGAGGTAACATTCATTGTCAAAATTCTTTATGGAATATTGGTTGCCAGAATTCTATTTGGAACTTCCAGTGTCAATTCTGTTGGACTGTGCCATGTGGTAATACTACTGGGAATGTCCAGAGTCAAAATTCAGCATGGAATGCTCATTGTCAGAATTCTATATGGCATGTTCATTGTGAGAACGTCCAGTGGCAAAATTCTATTTGGAATGTCAAGTGTGTAAATTCTATTTGGAATGTCAAGTGTGAATATTAAGCATGTTCATTGTTAAAAATCAGAATGTAATGTTCGTACAGTGTCAAAAATCTGTTTAGAATGTCCAGTTCCAAAATTCAGCATGGAATGTTCATAGTCAATCCTGTATGGAATGTTCATTGTCAAATTTCTATTTGGAAAGTCCAGCGTCAATGTTCAGAATGTGAAAATTCTTTTTAGGATATCCACTGTCGGATGGACAGTTCATTGTCAAATGGTCAGAAGGTCCAGTGTCAAAATTATCTTTGGAATGTCCAGCGTGGAAATTCTATTGGGAATGTGCAGTGCCAAATTTCTGCATGGAATGTTCATTGTCAAAAATATGGAATGCTCATTGTCAGAATTCTGTTTGCAACGTCCTGTGTCTCTGTTGGGAATTTCCAGTGTGGAAATTCCATTGGGAATGTCTAGTGACAAATTCAGCATGTATTGTTCATTGTCAAAATTCTATTTGGAATGTTCATTGTCAGAATTCTCTTTGCAACGTCCACTGTCAAAATTATCTTTGGAATGTCTAGTGTGGAAATTCTTTTGGGAATGTCTAGTGACAAATTCAGCATGTATTGTTCATTGTCAAAATTCTGTTTGGAATGTTCATTGTCACAATTCTATTTGCAACGTCCAGTGTCAAAATTCTCTTTGGAACGCCCAGTGCAGAAATTCTATTGGGAATGTTCATTTAGAAAATTCAGCATGGAATGTTCATTTTCAAAATTCTATATAGAATGTTTGCTGTCAGAATGGAACATCCAGTGTCAAAATTATGTTTGGGATGTCCAGTGTGCAAATTCTATTTGGATTGCACAGTGCCAGAATTCAGCATGGAATGTTCATTATCAAAATTCTATATGGAAGCTTGACTGTCAGAATTCTATTTGGAACGTCCAGTGTCAAATTTCTGTTGGTTTGTGCCATTTGGTAATACTATTGGACATATCCAATGTCGAAATTCAGCATGGAATGTTCATTGTCAGAATTCTATCTGGAATGTTCATTTTCAGATTACTATGTGATATGCCGAGTGTCATAGTTCTCTTTGGAATGTGTATGTGGAATTTCTATTGGGAATGTCCAGTGCCAACATTCACCATGGAATATTCATTTTCAAAATTCTATATGGAATGCTCATTTCCAGAAAGTCCAATGTCAAAATTCTTTTTGGAAACTGCAGTGTGGAAATTCTATTTGGAATGTCAAGTGTGAATATTCAACATGTAATGCTCATTGTCAAAATTCTATATGGAATGTTCGTTGTCAGAATTCTAATTGGTACGTCCAGTGTCAAAATTATGTTGGATTGCCATTGTGGTAATACTATTGGGAATGTCCAGTGTCAAAATTCAGCATGGAATGTTCATTTACACAATTCTATATTGAATGTCCAGTGTCAAAATTCTTTTTGGAATCTCCAGTGTGGAAATTCTACTTGGAATTTCAAGTGTGAATATTAAGAATGGAATGTTCATTGACATCTGAAAGGACTATTCAGCCAGTGTGAAAATTCTGTTTAGAATGTCCAGTTCCAAAATAAAGCACGGAATGTTCATTGTTAAAATTCTATATGAAATCTTCATTGTCAGAATTTTTTTGGAATGTCCAGTGTCAAAATTCTGTTGGATTGTGCAGTGTGATAATTCAATTGGAAATGTCCAGTGTCAAAATTCAGCTTGGAATGTTCATTGTCAAAGTTCTATATGGAATGCTCATTGTCAGAATTCTATTTGCAACATCCAGTGTCTACATTCTGTTGGGTTGTCAAGTGTGGAAATGCAATTGGGAATATCCCGTGTCAATATTCAGCATGGAATGTTCGTTGTCAAAATTCTGTATGGATTGTTCACTGTGAAAATTCTATCTGGAACCTCCATGTCATAATTTTCTTTGATTGTGCCGTGTGGTAAAGCGATTGGCAATGTCCAGTGTCAAAACTCAGCACAGAATATTCATTGTCAGAATTCTATATGGAGTGATCATTGTGAGAGCATCCAGTGTCAAAATTCTTTTTGAAATCTCCAGTGTGGAAATTCTATTTGGAATGTCAAGTGTTAATATTATGCATGAAATGTTCATTGACAAAAATCTGAAAGGACTATTCAGCCAATGTCAAAATTCAGTTTAGAATGCCCAGTTCCAAAATTCAGCATGGAATGTTAGTTGTCACAATTCTATATGAAATTTTCATTGTCAGAATTTTCTTTGGAATGTCCAGTGTCAAAATTCTGTTGCATTGTGCAGTGCGGTAATTCAATTGCGAATGGCCAGTGTCAAAATTCAGCTTGGAATGTTCATTGTCAAAGTTCTGTATGGAATGCTCATTGTCAGAATTCTATTTGCAACATCCAGTGTCTACATTCTGTTGGGTTGTCAAGTGTGGAAATGCAATTGGGAATATCCCGTGTCAATATTCAGCATGGAATGTTCGTTGTCAAAATTCTGTATGGATTGTTCACTGTGAAAATTCTATCTGAAACCTCCATGTCATAATTCTCTTTGATTGTGCTGTGTGGTAAAGCGATTGGCAATGTCCAGTGTCAAAACTCAGCACAGAATATTCATTGTCAGAATTCTATATGGAGTGATCATTGTGAGAGCATCCAGTGTCAAAATTCTTTTTGAAATCTCCAATGTGGAAATTCTATTTGGAATGTCAAGTGTTAATATTATGCATGAAATGTTCATTGACAAAAATCTGAAAGGACTATTCAGCCAATGTCAAAATTCAGTTTAGAATGTCCAGTTCCAAAATTCAGCATGGAATGTTAATTGTCCAAATTCTATATGAAATGTTTGTTGTCAGAATTCTATTTGCAACATCCAGTGTCAAAATTCTGTTGGATTGTCAAGTGTGGAAATACAATTGGGAATGTCCAGTGCCAACATTCAGCATGGAATGTTCAATGTCAAAATTCTATATGGAATGTACATTGTCAAAATTGTATTTGGAACATTCAGTGTCAAAATTCTCCTTGGAATGTCCAGTTTGGAAAGTCTGTTGGGAATATCCAATGTAAAAATTCAGCATGGAATGTTAATTGTCAAATTTCTATATGTAATATTCATTGTGAAAATTCTATTTGGGACGTCCGGTGTGAAAATTCTGTTGGATTGTCCATGTGGAAATTCTATCGGGAATGTCCAGTGCCAAAATTCAGCATGCATTGTCAAAATTCTATTTGGAATGCTCCTTGTCAGAATTCTATGTGGAAAGTCCAGTGTCAAAATTCTCTTTGGAATATCCAGTGTGAAATTCTATTGGAATGTCAATTGAGAAAATTCAGCATGGAATGTTCCTTCTCAAAATTCTTTATGGAATGTTGGTTTTCAGAATTCTATTTGGAATGTCCATTGTCAAAATTCTGTTGGATTGTGCCGTGTGGTAATACTATTGGGAATGTCCAGTGTCAAAATTCAGCATGCAATGTTTATTGTCAGAATTCTAATTCGAACATGCACTGTAAAAATTCTCTTTGGAATGTCCAGTGTGGAAAATCTATTGGGAATGTCCAGTGCTAACATTTAGCATGGAATGTTCATTGTCAAAATTCTATGTGGAATGTTCATTGTCAGAAAGGAACGTCCAGTGTCAAAATTCTCTTTGGAATGTTCTGTGTTGAAATTCCATTTGGAATGTCCAGTGTCAAAATTCAGCTTGGAATGATCATTGTCAAAATTCTATATGGAATGTTCGTTTTCACAATTCTATTTGTAACATCCGGTGTCAAAATTATGTTGGATTGTCAGTGTGGAAATTCTACTGGGAATGTGCAGTGCCAATATTCAGCATGGAATGTTCACTGTCAATATTCTATATGGCTAGTTCATTCTGAGAATTCTATTTGGAAACTCCAGTGTCAAAATTCTGTTGTATTGTGTCGTGTGGTAATACTATTGGGAATGTCCAATGTGAAAATTCAGCATGGAGTGTTCATTGACAGAATTCTATATGGAATATTCATTGTGAGTACGTCCAGTGTCTAAATTCTTTATGGAATCTCCAGTGTGGAAATTCTATTTGGAATGTCAAGTGTGAATATTAAGCATGGTATGTTCATTGACAAAAATCTGAAAGGACTATTTGTCTTGTATGAAAAATCTGTTTAGAACGTCCAGTTCTAATTTCAGAATGGAATGTTCCTTGTCAAAATTCTATATGAAACCTTCATTGTCAGAATTTATTTGGAGTGTCCAGTGTCAAAAGTCTGTTGGATTTTGCAGTGTGGTAATTCAATTGGGATTGTTCAATGTCATAATTCAGCATGGAATGTTCATTGTCAAAATTCTATTTGGAATGTTCCTTTTCAGAATTCTATTTGCAACATCCAGTGTCAAAATTCTTTTTAACTGTCCAGTGTGGAAATTCTATTGGGAATGTCCAGTGCCAACATTCAGCATGGAATGTCCATTGTCAAAAGTCTATATGGAATGTTCCTTGTCAGAATTCTATTTGCAATGTCCAGTGTCAAAATTGTGTTGAGAATTTCCAGTGTGGAAATTCTATTGGGAATGTCCAGTGACAAATTCAGCATGTAGTGTTCATTGTCAAAATTCTATTTGGAATGGTCATTGTCAGAATTCTATTTGCAACATCCAGTGTCAAAATTCTCTTTGGAATGCCCAGTGTGGAAATACAATTGGGAATGTCCAGTGACAAATTCAGCATGTATAGTTCATTGTGAAAATTCTATTTGGAATGTTCATTGCAGCAATTCTATTTGGAACATCCAATGTCAAATTTCCCTTTGGAATGCCCAGTGCAGAAATTCTAGTGGGAATGTCCATTGAGAAAATTCAGCATGGAATGTTCATTGTCAGAATTCTATATGGAATATTCATTGTGAGAATGTCCAGTGTCAAAACTCTTTTTGGAATCTCCAGTGTGGAAATTCTTATTGGACTGTCAAGTGTGAATATTAAGCATGGAATGTTCATTGACAAAAATCTGAAAGGACTATTCAGCTAGTGTGAAAATTCTGTTTAGAATGTCCAGTTGCAAAATTCATCACTGAATGTTCATTGTCAAAATTTTGTATGAAACCTTCATTGTCAGAATTTTATTTGGAATGTCCAGTGTCAAAATTCTGTTGGATGGTGCAGTGTGGTAATTCAATTGGGAATGTCCTCTGTTAAAATTCAGTTTGGAATGTTCATTGTCAAAATTCTATATGGAATGTGCGTTGTCAGAATTCTATTTGCAACATCCAGTGTCAAAATTATGTTGGATTGTCCACTGTGGCAATTCTATTGGGAATGTGCGGTGCCGAAATTCAGCATGCAATGCTCATTGTCAAAATTCTATATATGGAATGTTCATTGTTAGAAAGAAATGTCCAGTGTCAAAATTATGTTTAGAATGTTCTGTGTTGAAATTCCATTTGGAATGCCCAGTGTCAAAATTCAGCGTGGAATGATCATTGTCAAAATTCTATTTGCATCATCCAGGGTAAAAATTCTGTTGGATTGTCCAGTGTGGAATTTTTTGGGAATGTCCAATGCCAACATTCAGCGTGGAATGTTTATTGTGAAAATTCTATATGAAATCTTCATTGTCAGAATTTTATTTGGAATGTCCAGTGTCAAAATTCTGTTGGATTGTGCCATGTGGTAATACTATTGGGTATGTCCAGTGTCAAAATTCTGCTTTGAATGATCATTGTCAAAAGTCTATATGGAATATTCGTTGTCAGAATTCTATTTGCAACATCCAGTGTCAATATTCTCTTTGGAATTTCCAGTGTGGAAAATTCTATTGGGAATGTCCAGTGACAAATTCAGCATGTATTCTTCATTGTCAAATTTCTATTTGGAATATTCATTGTCAGAATTCTATTTGCAACGTCCATTGTCAAAATTCTCTTTGGAATGCCCAGTGTGGAAAAACAATTGGGAATGTCCAGTGACAGATTAGCATGTATTGTTTATAGTGAAAATTCTATTTGGATTATTCATTGTGACAATTCTATTTGCAACGTGCAGTGTCAAAATTCTCTTTGGAATGCCCAGTGCAGAAATTCTATTGGGATTGCTGATTGAGAAAATTCAACATGGAAAGTTCCTTGTCAAAATTCTATATGTGGAATGTGGAAAGAAATGTCCAGTGTCAAAATTCTGTATGGAATGTTCTGTGTTGGAATTCCATTTGGAATGTCCAGTGTCAAAATTCAGCTAGGAATGATCATTGTCAAAATTCTATATGGAATGTTCATTTTGAGAACATCCAGTCTCAAAATTCTTTTTGGAATCTCCAGTGTGGAAATACTATTTGGAATGTCAATTGTGAATATTAAGCATGGTATGTTCATTGACAAAAATCTGAAAGGACTATTCGACCAGTCTGAAAATTCAACCACTCTCTTTAGAATGTCCAGTTCCAAAATTCAGCACAGAATGTTCATTGTGAAAATTCTATATGAAATCTTCATTGTCAGAATTTTATTTGGAATGTCCAGTGTCAAAATTCTGTTGGATTGTGCACTGTGGTAATTCAATTGGGAATGTCCAGTGTCAAAATTCAGCTTGGAATGTTCATCGTCAAAAAATTATATGGAATGTTCATTGTCTGAATTCTATTTACAACATCCAGTGTCAAAATTCTGTTGGATTGTCCAGTGTGGAAATTCTATTGGGAATGTGCAGTGCCAATATTCAGCATGGAATGTTGATTGTCAAAATTCTATATGAGTTGTTCGTTTTGAAAATTATATTTGGAACTGCTCGTGTCAAAATTCTATTGGATTGTGCTGTGTGGTAATCTTATTGGGAATGTCCAACATCAAAATTCAGCATGAAATGTTCATTGTCAGAATTCTATATGGAATGTTCATTGTGAGAACGTCCAGTGTCAGAATTCTTTCTGAAATCTCCAGTGTACAAATTCTCTTTGGAATGTCAATTGTGAATATTAAGCATGGAATGTTCATTGACAAAAATCTGATAGGACTATTCCTCCAGTGTCAAAATTATGTTTAGCATGTCGAGTTCCAAATTTCAGCACAGAATGTTCATTGTCAGAATTCTATTTCCAACATCCACTGTCAAATTTCTCTTGGATTGTCAAGTGTGAAAATACAATTGGGAATGTCCGGTGTCAAAATTCAGCATGGAATGTTCAATGTCAAGATTCTATATGGAATGTTCATTGTCAAAATTCTGTTTGGAACATTCAGTGTCAAAATCCTCTTAGGAATGTCCAGCTTGGAAATTCTGTTGGGAATGTCTAGTGTCAAAATTCAGCATGGATGCTAATTGTAAAATTTCTATATGGAATGTTCATTGTGAGAATTCTATTTGGGATGTCTGGTATCAAAATTCTGTTGGATTGTCCATGCGAAAATTCTATCGGAAATGTCCATGGAATGTTCATTGTCAAAATTCAATTTGGAATGTTCCTTATCAGAATTCTATGTGGAATGTCCAGTGTAAAAATTCTCATTGGAATATCCAGTGTGGAAATTTCATTGAGAATATCCATTGAGAAAATTCAGCATGGAATGTTCATCTTCAAAATTCTTTATGGAATATTGTTTCTCAGAATTCTCTTTGGAACGTCCAGTGTCAACATTCTGTTGTGCATGTGGTAATACTATTGGTAATGTCCAGTGTCAATATTCAGCATGGAATGTTCATTGTCAGAAGTCTATTTGGAATGTCCACTGTAAAAATTATCTTTGGAATATCCAATGTGGAAGTTCTATTGGGAATGCCCAGTGCAAACATTCAGCATGGAATGTTCATTGTCAAAATTCTATATATGGAATGTTCATTGTCAGAAAGAAACGTCCAGTGTCAAAATTCTGTTTGAAATGTCCAGTGTCAAAATTCAGCACGGAATGTTCACTGTCCAAATTCTATATGGAATGTTCATGGTCAGAATTCTATTTGCTACTTCGAGTGTAAAAATTCTGTTGGATTGTCCAGTGTGGAAATTCTTTGGGAATGTCCAGTGTCAAAATTCAGCATGGAGTGTTCATTGTCAGAATTCTATATGGAATGTTCATTGTGAGAACGTCCAGTGTCAAAATTCTTTTTGGACTCTCCAGTGTAGAAATTCTATTTGGAATTTCAAGTGTGAATATTAAACATGGTATGTTCATTGACAAAAATCTGATGGTAATATTCAGCCAGTATGAAAATTCTGTTTAGAATTTCCAGTTCCAAAATTCAGCATGGAATGTTCATTGTCAAAATTCTGTATGGAATGTTTGTTGTCAGAATTCTATTTGCAATATCCAGTATCAAATGTCTGTTGCATTGTCCAGTGTGGAAATTCTATTGGGAACGTCCAGTGCCAACATTCCGAATGGAATGTTTTTTGTCAAAATTCTACATGAATTTTTCGTTGTGAGACTTCAATTTGGAACCTCCAGTGTCAAAATTCTGTTGGATTGTGCCTTGTGATAATGCTATTGGGAATGTCCAGTGTCAAAATTCAGCATGGAATGTTCACTGTCAGAATTCTATATGGAATGTTCATTGTGAGAACATCCAGTGTCAAAATTCTTTTTTTATTCAGTGTCCAAATTCTTTTTGGAATCTCCAATGTGGAAATTCTATTTGGAATGTCAAGTGTGAACACTAAACATGGAATGTTCATTGACAAAAATCTGAATGTAATATTCGTCCATCCTCAAAATGCTGTTTACAATGTCCAATTCCAAAATTCAGCACGGAATGTTCATTGACAAAATTCTACATGGAATGTTTATTGTGAGATCGTCCTGTGTCAAATTCTTTTTGGAATCTCCAGTGTGGAAATTCTATTTGGAATGTCAAGTGTGAGTATTAAGCATGGAATGTTCATTGACAAAAATCTGAATGGAATATTCGTTCAGTATCAAGGTTCTGTTTTGAATGCCCAGTTCCAAAATTCAGCAGGATTAATGTTCATTGTCAAAATTCTATATGAAACCTTCATTGTCAGAATTTTATTTGAAATGTCCAGTGTCAAAATTCTGTTAGATTGTGCAGTGCGATAATTCAATTGAGAATGTCCAGTGTCAAAATTCAGCTTGGAATTCAGCTTGGAATGTTCATTGTCAGAATTCTATTTGGAATGTCCACTGTAAAAATTCTCTTTGGAATGTCCAGTGTCGAAATTCTATTGGGAATGTCCAGTGCCAACATTCACCTTGGAATGTTCTTTGTCAAAATTCTATATGGAATGTTCCGTGTAAGAACGTGCACTGTCAAAATTATTTTTGGAATCTCCAGTATGGAAATTCTATTTGGAATGTCAAGTGGCAAAATTCTGTTGGATTGTGGTAATACTATTGGGAATGTTCAGTGTCAAAATTCAACGTGGAATGTTCATTGTCACAAGTCTACTTGGAATCTTCCTTGTCAGTATTCTCTTTGGAATGTCCAGTGTGGAAATTCTATTGGGAATGTCCAGTGCCAACATTCAGCATGGAATGTTCATTGTCAAAATTCTATATGGATTGTTCATTGTGAGAATTCTATTTATAACTTCCAGTGTCAAAATTCTATTGGATTGTGCCATGTCGTAATACTATTGGGAATGTCCGGTGTCAAAATTCAGCATGGAATGTTCATTGTCAGAATTCTCTATGGAATATTCATTGTGAGAACGCCGAGTGTCAAAATTCTTTTTGGAATCTCCAGTGTGGAAATTCTATTTGAATGTCACGTGTGAATAACATGCATGGAATATTCATTGACAAAATTCTGAAGGGAATATTCATCCAGTGTCAAAATCCTGTTTGGAATGTCCAGTTCCATAATTCAGAATGGAATTGTCATTGTCAAAATTCTATATGAAACCTTCATTGTCAGAATTTTACTTGGAATGTCCAGTGTCAAAATTCTTTTGGATCGTTCAGTGTGATAATTCAATTGGGAATGTCCAGTGTCAAACTTCAGCTTGGAATGTTCATTGTCAGAATTCTAGTTGGAATGTCCACTGTAAAAATTCTCTTTGGAATGTCCAGTGTCAAAATTCTATTGGGAATGTCCAATGCCTACATTCAGCATGGAATCTTCATTGTCAAAATTTTATATGGAATGCTCATTGTCAGAAAGGAATGTGCAGTGTCAATATTCTGTTTGGAATGTTCTGTGTTGAAATTCCATTTGGAATGTCCAGTGTCAAAATTCAACTCGAAATGTTCATTGTCCAAATTCTATATGGAATGTTCATTGTCAGAATTCTATTTGCGACATCCAGTGTCAAAATTCTGTTGTTTTGTCCAGTCTGTAAATTCTATTGGGAATGTGCAGTGTCAAAATTCAGCGTGGAATGTTTGTTGTTGAAATTCTATATGGATTTTTCATTGTGAAAATTCTATTTGGAACCTCCTGTGTCAAAATTCTGTTGGATCGTTCTGTAGGTAATGCTATTGGGAATATCCAGTGTCAAAATGCAGCATGGAATGTTCATTGTCAGAATTCTATTTGGAATGTTTGTTGTCAAATTGGAACGTCCAGCGTCAAAATTATGTTTGGAATGTCCAGTGTGGAAATTCTATTTGTACTGAACAGTGCCAGAATTCAGCATGGAATGTTCACTATCAAAATTCTATATGGAATGTTGGATGTCAGAATTCTATTTGGAACGTCCAGTGTCAAAATTCTGTTGGATTGTGCCGTGTGGTAATACTGTTAGAAATATCCAGTGTCAAAATTCAGCATGGAATGTTCATTGTCAGAATTATATATGGAATGTTTATTGCCAGATTTCTATTTGGAAAGCCCAGTGTCATAATTCTCTTTGGAATGTCAGTGTGGAATTTCTATTGGGAATGTGCAGTGCTAACATTCAGCATGGAATGTTCATTTTCAAAATTCTATATGGGTTATTTGGATTCAGAATGGAGGGTCCAGTGTCAAAATTCTGTTTGGTATGTCCAGTGTGGAAATTGTATTTGCAATGTCCAGTGCCTAAATTCAGCATCGAATGTTCATTGTCAAAATTCTATATGGAATGTTCGTTTTCAGAATG
Organism: Nesogale talazaci; assembly: GCA_004026705.1. Classification (NCBI taxonomy): domain Eukaryota; kingdom Metazoa; phylum Chordata; class Mammalia; order Afrosoricida; family Tenrecidae; genus Nesogale; species Nesogale talazaci. The sequence continues at coordinate 1,833 of PVJH01011273.1, read as the reverse complement.
GAACATCCAGTGACAAATTCTGTTTGGAATTTCCAGTGTTCAAATTCTACTTGCATTGAACAGTTGCCAAAATTCAGCATGGAATGCAAATTGTCAAAATTCTATATGGAATATTCATTATCCGAATTCTATTTGGAACGTCCACTGTAAAAGTTCTCATTGGAATGTGCAGTGTGGAAATTCTATTGGGAATGTCCAGTGCCAACATTCAGCATGGAATGTTCATTGTCAAAATTCTATATTGAATGGTAGTTGTCAGAACGTCCTCTGTGAAAAATCTTTGTGGAATGTCCAGTATGGAAATGCTATTTGGACTGTTGAGTGTCAAAATTCAGTATGGAATGTCCATTGTGAAAATTCTTTTTGGAATGGCCAGTGTCAAAAATCAGCATGTAATGTTCATTGTGAAAATATGGAATGTTCATTGTCAGAATTCTATTTGGAATGTCCAGTGTCAAAATTCTGTTTTGAATATCCGGTGTGAAAATTCAGCATGGAATATTCATCGTCAAAATTCTCTACAGAATATTTGTCCAGAGTCAAAATTCTGTTTAGAATGTACAGTGCCAAAATTCAAGATGGAATGCTCTTTGTCAAATTCTTTATGGAATGTTCATTGTCAGAATTCTATTTGTAATGTCCAGTGTCAAAATTGTCTTTGGAATATCCAGTGTGAAAATTCAGCTTGGAATGTTCATTGTCAAAATTCTACATGGGATGTTCATTTTCAGAATTCTATTTGGAAAGACCCATGTAAAAATCCTGTTTGGAAGGTACAGTGCAAAATTCTATTTGGAGCGTGTAGTGCCAACATTCAGCATGGAATGTTCATTTTTTTTCATTAAAAATCATTTTATTGGGAGCTCGCACATCATTTTTCCAATACATAAATAAACATACTGTGACAAGAACCCTCGCACGTCAGCTGCCGTCATCATTCTCCAACCATCCACCCTTTCCCCCACGCCCTGGTGTCGGTTACTCCAACCAGTTTCCTGTTCCCCTGCTCTCTCTCTCCCATCAACCCTGAGTTAGTCCGGATAAACTAGAGGAACAAATTTCAGAGACACACATATAGGTATAAGGAAAGGGTTTATATTCAAAAGAAATGTGACACAAAGAAGGCATCCCAATCCAGTCCAGTGCAAAGTCATAAGTTCAGTTCAGTATTAAACCATATGCCTACAATCAGTCTATAAAGTCTGCTTCCGACTCAAGAAGTCACAGGTCAGTGAGTGCAGAATTCTGGCGCTGGCAGGGGTCTCCCCATGGCTCCTCGCCTCCAGGGCTTAGGTTCATCAACAGCATGCCACCTCAGCTTCAGAGGTCTGTCTTCATCAGGGCAAAGCCATGTGGTCTCTCCGCTGGCTCCTCAAACTTCTCCGAGGCTACATCTTTTCTCTTTCATGATTAAGCGTCTCTGAAACTAACCCCCAACAACTGAGGAAGATAGCTTCTCATCTTCACGAGGGAAATATGCCGAGACTCCCCTGGAGTCTCAGGTGAAAGCCATGCCCACATAGAGGCCTGATCAGCTACTCAATGGCTTTCTCCTGATTAACAGGCCAGACTCCACCCCTACATTTCAATTATAAAATTAACATAAGCACATGACTGTCACAAACCCTCAACACTTTATAAATTATTATTATTCTGTCATATGCTACCCTGCCCGACACCTCCCTCAGCCCACTCCCCCATGCTCGTCCTCCAGATAGGTCATATGTAGATCCTTGCAGCTGGTTCCGTCTCTACCCCATCTTCTCTCCACCCATCCAGTAGTTCCATTCTAACCACCGGCCCAAGGTGGCTCATCCATCCTGATTCCCCCAT